>CAUDMG010003943.1:215000-232500 GCA_958450375.1 Homarus gammarus
TCACCATCATCATCATCATCATCATCATCATCACCATCACCATCATCATCATCATCATCATCACCATCACCATCATCATCATCATCATCATCATCACCATCACCATCACCATCATCATCATCATCATCATCACCATCACCATCATCACCATCATCATCATCACCATCATCATCATCACCATCACCATCACCATCACCATCATCATCATCATCATCACCATCATCATCATCATCATCACCATCACCATCATCATCATCATCATCATCATAATCATCATCATCATCATCATCATCATCATCATCATCATCATCATAATCATCATCATCATCATCATCATCATCACCATCATCATCATCACCATCACCATCATCATCATCATCATCATCATCATCACCACCATCATCATCATCATCATCATCATCATCATCATCATCATCACCATCATCATCATCATCATCATCATCATCATCATCATCATCATCATCATCATCATCATCATCATCATCATCATCATCATCCCTAACTCACATAGAATAAGAATCTTTGTTATTGTTTTTGGCCCTCTGGTGACGATGGCCTGAAGCTCTGATGTTGTTATTCAAGATGTCGTCGTCTGATCTGTTTCCTGGCCATCTCTTAGTCTTGCCTTAACAGTAATTGAATTTTTAAGTCACTTTTATGTATGGGAAAATACGGCTATTTTATTTATATATGGCCGTCAACATTGCCCGTAACAACGATCAGACCAGCGCGGGACGACGACCAGACCAGCCCGGGTCGTACTAGTGAGGGAATAGCCAGGAATAAATCTTCTCTGACCACACTTGACACTACCCGCTAGGCACTACCCCTGTGTTGTGGGTGTGGGAACAACCACAAACTTAAGTGAGTCACACGTGAGTCACCGCCCGCTGAGAGATTCATCTGCCCACACGGTGGATGTAATATGTCCTGATAATTAAGCTAAACCCGACAGAGAGGTTCATCCACTCCCTCGGGCTCTGTTCTGTGTCACCTTGGAGACACTTTAAGGTTCTCACAGTGTGGTGATGAAGTGAGCTGTGATGGCCTCTGTGACAGACGTGAGTACTTTAAGCGGATGCTGAGCGATAATCCTTCAGGGTGTAGCGGCCAGTACACAGCTTGGTCCTGGCCTAGTGCTGTGCGGCCGAGTTGGAGAGGAATAGCCCCTCGAATATTGGCGGCTGAGGACCTGTGCCGCAGGACAGTGGCAGACCCTAATACTAGAAGTTCGCTGGAGTTTCTGAGTCTGGCGGGAGAGAGTAATTGTGCCGGTGTAACTGCTGAGATAAAGGCGGAAAATCAATTGTCAGACGAGGGTGGCGGCCAGAAGCCAACCCTGATATAACAGACCAACTGAAGCGGCCGATAAATGAACCTCCAGAAGGCATTGACTGACTGACAAAGCAACTGAGGTCGATACTACTGAGGCAGCAGCTGTCGATGGTGGCGAGTGTCCCCAAGACCAGCAGCTGGAGAGTGACGACTTAGACGAGCTCTGTCTGCCACACGTCACAGTTCACTGTCTGCCACACGTCACAGTTCACTGTCTGCCACACGTCACAGTTGAGGCAGCTGATGGCGGGAGAGGAGCGTCGCCAAGGGACCCGGATGTAAAGATTTACCACATCCTGTCCGCGACCACACTGTTGGTGTGTGAGTGACTCATCCTATTGGTGACCACACTGTTGGTGTGAGTGAATCATCCTCCTGGTGACCAGACTGTTGGTGTGAGTGACTCATCCTCCTGGTGACCACACTGTTGGTGTGAGTGACTCATCCTCCTGGTGACCACACTGTTGGTATGTGAGTGACCCATCCTCCTGGTGACCACACTGTTGGTGTGAGTGACTCATCCTCCTGGTGACCACACCGTTGGTGTGAGTGACTCATCCTCCTGGTGACCACACTGTTGGTGTGAGTGACTCATCCTCCTGGTGACCACACTGTTGGTGTGAGTGACTCATCCTCCTGGTGACCACAGTGTTGGTGTGAGTGACTCATCCTCCTGGTGACCACACTGTTGGTGTGAGTGACTCATCCTCCTGGTGACCACACTGTTGGTGTGAGTGACTCATCTTCCTGGTAACCACACTGTTGGTGTGAGTGACTCATCCTCCTGGTGACCACACTGTTAGTGTGAGTGACTCATCCTCCTGGTGACCACACTGTTGGTGTGAGTGACTCATCTTCCTGGTAACCACACTGTTGGTGTGAGTGACTCATCCTCCTGGTGACCACACTGTTGGTGTGAGTGACTCATCTTCCTGGTAACCACACTGTTGGTGTGAGTGACTCATCCTCCTGGTAACCACACTGTTGGTGTGAGTGACTCATCCTCCTGGTGACCACACTGTTGGTGTGAGTGACTCATCTTCCTGGTGACCACACTGTTGGTGTGAGTGACTCATCCTCCTGGTGACCACACTGTTGGTGACTATGAACGTGTTGTGGCTGTAAGCTGAGGTATGAACTGCGAGGCTGTGTGTGGTGGACCATCTGGGGGTGAAAACTTTAAGCTAACTCTTCATAATGGGGCAAGAGACCCGCTACAACAACAACTGTGATACTGAACAACTCTGGTGAGGGGACTGTCTCCCTCACAATTAAAGTTGTCTTGGTGACCTCCCTCCTTAACACAGCCGTGAGTGAGTCCTACAGACCAGAGCCTCTCTGTTGAGTCTCTCCGTCAGTGCTATACCTGATGAACCTTCCTGGTGACCTCAACACGCGGCCTCAAACACTTACAACCACCAGGAGCTGTACAGTTACTGGACCAACCGGGAACAACAGCACAGTGACCAGAGGAGTGGTAGCCATGGTAAAGAGAGGTCAGGTCAGGTCACTGGGGATCAGGACTTATATTTGGATTAACTAACGACGATACTAGAGGAGAGGCTGGTCATCACACCCGGCCATAGGAACCAGTCCCCACAACCACGTCGGTGTAGTTATATGTACACACAACTACTTGAGAGAAGAATAGATTAAAAGAAAGAAGCAGAGACAGATAAAGAGAGAGAGAGAAAGCAAGAGAAAGTGGGAGAGAATATATGATAAACTCTCCCCTCCCCTCTCGCTGTCCATCTTCCGTGTTCTAACTGTTCCAGATTTTGTAGGCTGGTGTGTGTGTGTGTGTGTGTATGTATGTATGTATGTATGGACACACACACACACACACACACACACACACACACACACACACACACACAGTACACCACCAGTTATGTACAATATACAACATATATATGAACACTATCCTTTAACACAGTGGCCAGCCAGGATTCCATACAAATATTTCTCTAATGACTCTCCATTCCCGTACAGTGTGTCATAATTGAACGAATGCCAGGGATACGTGGCACTGTTGACACCCTCGATTGTTTGTTGGCACTGTCGATTGTGATGTCACCCTTGATTGTGGTGATATAAATACACACATACACACATTTACGCGGTACACACACACACACACACACACACACACACACACACACACGCACACACACACGCACGCACACACACACACACACACACACACACACACACACACACACACACACACACACACAGTCATCGCCCACATAGAGCCACACCTCTTTTTCTCACAAATATACAAATACCTCTCCCCGCCACACACCGGCTCACCCCCACACATTCTCACACCCCTACACCCCTCCCCCCCCCCCACACACACACATCCCTATATCCTGAACACATCCCCAATAACCCCCATACACACACCCCCCACACACCTCACCCACCCCCGACATATCCTTACCCACCCCCCACAACCCTCACACATCCTCCCACACCCTCCACAACATTCACCCACCCCACACACACACCCCCCCCCACACTCTCCCACACACCTATACCAAACGCCAAATGAAAGCTATGCATCTACAATCAGAGTCAGAACCACAGAAATGTCCAGGAAACATCGACTCCATCTGACTCCTATGCCACAGAAACTCCTTCCTGTGGACCAGCTATCTCCAGCCTGGGTCAATCAATCGCCTCTACTCTTCTCACTCTGTCATCTCTGTTGCCCTTTAGTTTTATCATCTGTTCTATAAAAATCTAATTAACTTTCTGAATCATATTCCTAAATCATCCATCTATTATTATTTGTCTTTATCATCCTTCAATCATCCGTCTCGTCTAATTATCATTCTTTCTATAATTTTAATAATATGTCCTTCTCTATCATGTCGAATCATCCTCGAGTCTTTCAATCATGTCTCTCTTTTAGTCAACTTCTCTCGTGTTTTCTTGTTCCAGGGATTTAGGGAGAGAGAGAGAGAGAGAGAGAGAGAGACTCACATAATCACTCCCAGAGGATGTTTCAATAATGGCTTTCTGAGGCCGGTAATGACTTTATAATAATTAAGAAATAGATTGAGAGAACTTTGATTTATTTTCTCAACCACTAATAAAAATGTCTCGTAATTTTCCTAACTTAATTAAAACAAAACACAAAATAATATCCACTACCTTGAGGGTGTCTACAGTTCACCTCCTAGTGTTGTGTTGAGTCAAGGAGGAAATTGTGTGATGGTCTGAGTTAACAAGTACGTCAGCAGTGAACGTGAATGACAAGATAACATTACATAAAATAAAGATATAAATGTATCCAGGGAATGTAGCAGGGTGTGTACCAGGGTGTATAAGTGTAGCAGGGTGTGTACCAGGGTGTATAAGTGTAGCAGGGTGTGTACCAGGGTGTATAAGTGTAGCAGGGTGTGTACCAGGGTGTATAAGTGTAGCAGGGTGTGTACCAGGGTGTATAAGTGTAGCAGGGTGTGTACCAGGGTGTATAAGTGTAGCAGGGTGTGTACCAGGGTGTATAAGTGTAGCAGGGTGTGTACCAGGGTGTATAAGTGTAGCAAGGAGTGTACCATGTGTGTAGCTGAGTGTACCGGATGTATAGATATGAGTGAACAAGTTATTTATCTTCTAGGTACTGTCTCTCTCTCTCTCACACACACACACACACACACACACACACACACACACACACACACACACACACACACACACACACACAGCCACCAGACAAAACCTATTTCGTCCTCTTCATTAAAACTGTTTTTTTATCTTCACAATAACCAAAGTCTGTGGTGAATCTCTCTGGTCGATAATGAATCTTAGAGTATTATAGATTAATCTAATAGTTAGTCTACCACCCACCCCTAAAAAAAACCAGTTCCATTTATTCACTTAAGTCGTCAACAAACACACCTTGACCACAACCAACGTCTTCAGAATATTGCGGACTATTTCTTTAAACTTTTAGTGTTGAATCTCTCGAGTTATTTATTCATTGAAGCGTCACAATTTTATTTGGAAATACTCACGGTGGTCTGGGTACATGAACGGGCCCCTCTCTCTTCGCCACAGACGGCCAGGGCGACACCTTGACTGGTTTATTATGTAGCAGTGAATACCAGCCAATGATACGGTTATTCTTCCTTACGTGTTATATGTTTATTGTTTTTTTTAATTGTCTTTTTTTTTTGCATGTGTGTGGGGAGGGTGTGTGTGGGGGGTGGGGGGTGAGGGACGGTGTGTGTGGGGGGTGGGGGGTGAGGGAGGGTGTGTGGGGGGTGGGAAGTGAGGGAGGACGTGTGTGGGGGTGGAGGGTGGGGGAGCGCGTGTGGGGGGGTGGGAAGTGTGGGACGGTGTGTGTGGGGGGTGGGGGTGAGGGAGGGTGTGTGGGGGGTGGGAAGTGAGGGAGGATGTGTGTGGGGGTGGAGGGTGAGGGAGAGCGTGTGGGGGGGGGTGGGAAGTGAGGGAGGGTGTGTGTGGGGGGTGGGGAGTGAGGGAGGGTGTGTGGGGGGGGGGGGGGAAGTGAGGGAGGGTGTGGGGGGTGAGAAGTGAGGGAGGGTGTTGTGTGGGGTGGGAAGTGATGGAGGGTGTGTGGGGTGGGAAGTGAGGGAGGGTGTGGGGGGTGGGGGGTGAGGGAGGGTGTGTGGGGGGTGGGAAGTGAGGGAGGACGTGTGTGGGGGTGGAGGGTGAGGGAGCGCGTGTGGGGGGGGTGGGAAGTGTGGGACGGTGTGTGTGGGGGGTGGGGGTGAGGGAGGGTGTGTGGGGGGTGGGAAGTGAGGGAGGATGTGTGTGGGGGTGGAGGGTGAGGGAGAGGGTGTGGGGGGGGGTGGGAGTGAGGGAGGGAGTGTGTGGGGGGTGGGGGAGTGAGGGAGGGTGTGTGGGGGGGGGGGGTGGGAAGTGAGGGAGGGTGTGGGGGTGAGAAGTGAGGGAGGGTGTTGTGTGGGGTGGGAAGTGATGGAGGGTGTGTGGGGGTGGAAGTGAGGGAGGGTGTGGGGGGTGGGGGGTGAGGGAGGGTGTGTGTGGGGTGGGAAGTGATGGAGGGTGTGTGTGGGGTGGGAAGTGAGGGTGGGTGTGTGTGGGGTGGGAGTGAGGGAGGGAGGGTGTGTGTGGGGGGTGGGGAGTGAGGGAGGGTGTGTGGGGGGTGGGAGTGAGGGAGGGAGGGTGTGTGGGGGGTGGGGAGTGAGGGAGGGTGTGTGTGGGGGGTGGGGAGTGAGGGAGGGTGTGTGTGGGGGGTGGGGGTGGGGGTGAGGGAGGGTGTGTGTGGGGGGGTGGGGGTGAGGGAGGGTGTGTGGGGGGTGGGAAGTGAGGGAGGGTGTGTGTGGGGGTGGAGGTGAGGGAGGGTGTGTGTGGGGGGTGGGGAGTGAGGGAGGGTGTGTGTGGGGGGTGGGGAGTGAGGGAGGGTGTGTGTGGGGGGAGTGAGGGAGGGTGTGTGGGGGGGGGGGGGGGTGAGGGAGGGTGTGTGGGGGGTGGGAAGTGAGGGAGGATGTGTGTGGGGGTGGAGGGTGAGGGAGAGCGTGTGGGGGGGGGTGGGAAGTGAGGGAGGGGTGTGTGGGGGGTGGGGAGTGAGGGAGGGTGTGTGGGGGGGGGGGGAGTGAGGGAGGGTGTGTGGGGGGGGGGGTGGGAAGTGAGGGAGGGTGTGGGGGGTGAGAAGTGAGGGAGGGTGTTGTGTGGGGTGGGAAGTGATGGAGGGTGTGTGGGGGTGGGAAGTGAGGGAGGGTGTGGGGGGTGGGGGGTGAGGGAGGGTGTTGTGTGGGGTGGGAAGTGATGGAGGGTGTGTGGGGGTGGGAAGTGAGGGTGGGTGTGTGTGGGGGGTGGGAAGTGAGGGAGGGTGTGTGTGGGGGGTGGGGAGTGAGGGAGGGTGTGTGGGGGGTGGGGGGTGAGGGAGGGTGTGTGGGGGGTGGGGAGGGAGGGAGGGTGTGTGTGGGGGGGTGGAGGTGTGGGAGGGTGTGTGTGGGGGGTGGGGAGTGAGGGAGGGTGTGTGTGGGGGGTGGGGAGTGATGGAGGGTGTGTGGGGGTGGGGGTGAGGGAGGGTGTGTGTGGGGGGGTGGGGGTGAGGGAGGGTGTGTGGGGGTGGGAAGTGAGGGAGGGTGTGTGTGGGGGTGGAGGTGAGGGAGGGTGTGTGTGGGGGGTGGGGAGTGAGGGAGGGTGTGTGTGGGGGGTGGGGAGTGAGGGAGGGTGTGTGTGGGGGGTGGGGGGGTGGGGGTGAGGGAGGGTGTGTGGGGGTGGGGAGTGAGGGAGGGTGTGTGGGGGGTGGGAAGTGAGGGAGGGTGTGTGTGGGGGGTGGGAAGTGAGGGAGGGTGTGTGTGGGGGGTGGGAAGTGAGGGAGGGTGTGTGTGGGGGTGGGGAGTGAGGGAGGGTGTGTGTGGGGGGTGGGGAGTGAGGGAGGGTGTGTGGGGGGGTGGGGGGTGAGGGAAGGTGTGTGTGGGGGTGGGAAGTGAGGGAGGGTGTGTGTGGGGGGTGGAGGTGAGGGAGGGTGTGTGTGGGGGTGGGAAATGAATGAGGGTGTGTGTGGGGGGTGGGAAGTGAGGGAGGGTGTGTGTGGGGGTGGGAAATGAATGAGGGTGTGTGTGGGGGGTGGGAAGTGAGGGAGGGTGTGTGTGGGGGGTGGGGGCTGAGGCAGGGTGTGTGGGGGGTGGGGAGTGAGGGAGGGTGTGTGGGGGTGGGAACCTAACCTAACCTAACCTTACCTAACCTAACATAACCTACCTTACTACTAGCTGACCTCCACCGACTGACCCTGACATGACCCTGTCTGACCTAGCCTTGAGTTTGATGATAGCAATACTGAATACCGTCATTACCCCGACTCTGAATGACCCTCGTGTCATTAACGGGTAATTTAACACGACTGCATGAGGTGGTTAGGTGAGCAGTTTACACACAGCAGTAGTTAGTGCAGCGGGTTAATGACAAGGGGGGGTTAATTAAGAACCTTAGTGTGTTTAGTTAATCGAGTTAGGTTAGTTTATTAAATCTCCTGAAATTAAGATAAAATTTTAATTAATGACTATGGAAAACTCGTGATAATTAGTTAAGTGTTATTATGTTAGTTTTGTTATGAGAGAGGAAGTTGTAAGTTATTCTCTATAGTATAACAGATTATTTGTTATATTGTTTTATTAAATACAAAAAATAAATCAATTTAGGTCATAATGTGTCCTTAAACGACTGTTTAAAAAAAGAAGTTTTAAGAGCTTAACTTTGTCAAAGGTTTCTATTGTAGCAGAAATAAATTTTCTTTTTAGGAGTTTCATGAGAGTAGTGACCTCTCTCTCTCTCTCTCTCTCTCTCTCTCTCTCTCTCTCTCTCTCTCTCTCTCTCTCTCTCCCACTATCTCTTTCTTTCACCCTCCACTCAATCCCACACCCTTCCCACTCTAATCCCTCTCCTCCCCATCTCATACACTCCCTCCCCCTCTCATCTCTCACGCCCCCACTCCCCCCTCTCATCCCCCACTCCCCCCTCTCATCCCCTACTCCTCGCCCACGCAATCTCTCTTTTTTTTCATTTCTTTTTTTAATCTTATGGGTAATTTGCAGAAAAAATTTGTGCGTTTATCCAGCGTAAAATTATTTAAGGTGTCAGTAATATATCTTGGGACCTGAGACCTCCTGAGACCTGGGACCTGTTGAGAGTACCTGAGACCTGGGACCTGTTGAGAGTACCTGAGACCTGGGACCTGTTGAGAGTACCTCCTTCCTTCCCTTCACTCTCTTCCTCAAATCTCTCCCTCTCCTCTACGTCTCCCTCTCTCCTTTCTCCCTTCTTCTCCTCTCTTTTTCTCCCTCCCTCTCTCCCTTTCCTTTAATCCCTCTCTCTTCCCTCTCACCTCTTCATATCTTGTTGTCATATTTCCCACTCTTCCTCCACACCCTCTCGTGTTTCCTCCATTTCATCACTTCCTTCCCTCTCTCTCTCCCCTCTGTCAATCCTCTCCCTCTTTCCTCCTTCCCCTCTCTCTCCCCTCTCTCTTTTTTGCCTCTCCCCATCACTCCCTGGTCCTGGGGTGAGTGAACCCGTTCTCCACAGCGTCAGTACGGGCAGAAGACTTCGCCAGTACAGACAAAAGACAACGCCGTCATTATCCTCCCCACCAACAGTCAAAACTAACGCCAGGCGGAAAACCTAATACGTTGTTCTGCCCAGAGTGGTGATGTATTATTTAAGTGATGGGAATTTTTTTGAGATATTCCATTTCTACTGTTCATTGTTTATACTTTAGGAGTTATCGGTTGAAGAAAACATATAGAGACGTTGCTTTAGTGGACTAGTAGGGTGGTTTAGTATTGTATTGAGTTGAAGGTGTATTGGTGTGGTGTTTTAGTGAGTCAAAATGGTGTGTCGTATTAGTTTTTGATGGTTCAGTAACGTGTGTTGTTGCTTCAGTGTTTCAAAGCTATGTTGTGTTTCGGTATTTCAAAGCTATGTTGTATTTCAGTGTTTCAAAGCTATGTTGTGTTTCGGTATTTCAAAGTTATGTTGTGTTTCGGTGTTTCAATGACATGGGTTGTTGTTTTGGTGTTTCAGAACCATGTCGTGTTTCAGTGTTTCAGAATCATGATGTGTTTCAGTGACGTGTTTCATTTCAGTGGTTCAGGTCGAAGAGCCATATCAGTGTTTAATGATTCAAAAGCTTCTATCGGGGATTCGGAACAATGTATTGTCCTAGAGTTCAATGAGTCGTGGTCATAGATGAATATTAAGTTTTATTGCTTCAAACCGATGTGCCGCTCTCTTTCAATGGTTCAAATTAAGGAGACACACACACACACACACACACACACACACACACACACACACACGCTGTACACCAATTAAAATACCTTTTTTTCTGTATTTTTTCTGACCTAAAACATAATTAAATTACCCTCGTCTCCATAATTAAAGTCATCAACGCAAAAAAGTGAATTTTAGATTGAGACAGCCTTTTGTACCTCTCGCCTCTCCTAGGGTCTAGAACCTTCATATAAACACGACTACGGTACAAACTTACCCTTAAACACAGGTCAGATCAGGTCAGGTCAGGTTAGGTTAGGTCAGGTCAGGTCAGGTCAGGTTAGGTCAGGTTAGGTTAGGTTAGGTTAGGTCAGGTTAGGTCAGGTCAGGTCAGGTCAGGTTAGGTTAGGTTAGGTCAGGTCAGGTTAGGTTAGGTTACTTTTTCTGTGACTTTCTTCCATGTTACTTTTTTTTTAAGAATCTAAAATGCATCTAATTTATGCAGGTGGTGTTCTGGTGTTGCCCCCCCCCCCCCCCGCTCTCCCCCTTCCCTCCCCTGCCTTCTCCCCCTTCCGCTCTCTCTCCCCTCTCCTCTCCTCCCCTCCCCTTCATTGGTATGAAACACCTACTGGGTGTATTCGCTGGTCTCCTCTTGTTGCTGTTCCTCTCAATTATTGATGCGAATAAAAGAGCTGTGAACAAGACCAACTATGTTATGTAGTCAGCTGTACTGTTTCTGATGGACGAGTGACTGCTACTTCTCACAGCCACAACACGGGGAGGTGTGTGTACATGGCCTGACGCTAACACACACACACACACACACACACACACACACACACACACACACACACACACACACACACACTCTATTAAATATGAATATAGATAAAAACATATATACTTTATAATAAATTGTATTCATAACCTCCACCATTTACCTAAGCCACCTGACGAGCTGCTCCTTAATATGGACTACAGGTAACCATATCCAACATACTCGTACCTTATGTGTTTTTATGCCACAGGTGTGTCTTAGTAGGATGATACATAGGTGCCCGCAACAGGTGTGTCTTAGTAGGATGATACCTAGGTGCTCGCAACAGGTGTGTCTTAGTAGGGTGATACATAGGTGACCGCAACAGGTGTGTCTTAGTAGGGTGATACATAGGTGCCCGCAACAGGTGTGTCTTAGTAGGCTGATACATAGGTGCCCGCAACAGGTGTGTCTTAGTAGGGTGATACATAGGTGACCGCAACAGGTGTGTCTCAGTAGGCTGATACATAGGTGCCCGCAACAGGTGTGTCTTAGTAGGTTGATACACAGGTGCCCGCAACAGGTGTGTCTTAGTAGGATGATACATAGGTGCCCGCAACAGGTGTGTCTTAGTAGGCTGATACATAGGTGCCCGCAACAGGTGTGTCTTAGTAGGCTGATACATAGGTGCCCGCAACAGGTGTTATATTTATCTTACATTAACTTAAACCATCAGAAATATAACGTATATATATATATTACTCCCAGATGGATCAGTAGTACATATTACGATACATCAGAGAGACTGACCAACACCTCCCTCCAACACACAGTGAGTGATACATTCTTAAACCACTAAACAATGGGCGTGGGGGGAGGGAAGGAAGGAAGGAGGGAGGGAGGGAGGGAGGGAAGGAAGGAAGGAGGGAGGGAGGGAGTAAAAAATAATAATAATTTTACGAAATCATCAAAACATTAATTGGTTTAGAATCTGTTAAGACATTTATATATTTTATTTTAATTTTTTTGGAGTCAAAAGAAGAAAATAAATTTGTTTTACATATTTTCTTTAATACATAGTGAAGTATTGTTACTGTCACCTCTTATCAATCTTGCTTCTTCTCCTTTATCACGTTTTTCTATCCATTTTTATATTGTGTTTTTTTTTAAACTTTTCCCATAGAGATAGATAGATAGATAGATAGATAGATAGATGGAACAAATAAATTTTATCACAAAATCTCAAGCTCCCGAGACAAGATTTTGAGAGAAGTAGAGAGATAGAGAGATGCAGCCTCCGTGAGAGATGGAGAGATAGAGAGATGCAGCCTCCGTGAGAGATGGAGAGATAGAGAGATGCAGCCTCCGTGAGAGGTAGAGAGATAGAGAGATGCAGCCTCCGTGAGAGATGGAGAGATAGAGAGATGCAGCCTCCGTGAGAGATGGAGAGATAGAGAGATGCAGCCTCCGTGAGAGATGGAGAGATAGAGAGATGCAGCCTCCGTGAGAGGTAGAGAGATAGAGAGATGCAGCCTCCGTGAGAGATGGAGAGATAGAGAGATGCAGCCTCCGTGAGAGATGGAGAGATAGAGAGATGCAGCCTCCGTGAGAGATGGAGAGATAGAGAGATGCAGCCTCCGTGAGAGGTAGAGAGATAGAGAGATGCAGCCTCCGTGAGAGATGGAGAGATAGAGAGATGCAGCCTCCGTGATTCCATTGCAGTTGGACAATAAACATTTTTACAAACAACGGTTCAATTTCGTCTGGCTGAAACTGTGTTTGGGGGCAGAAAATGCAATTCACCAGTCCATTTCCATCGTTGGTATGTGTGTGTGTGTGTGTGTGTGTGTGTGTGTGTGTGTGTGTGTGTGTTTTGTCCTCTTAAGAATGTTTCATTCTTTCATGTCTGTGTACTTATACTTACATGTTGTGTAGTGTTTACATGTGTACATATTCATACCCACGAAACTAAACTTATCAACGAACTCTAATCTCACCCATGAAATTAAGCTTGCCAGCAAAACTAAGCTGGCTAAAAAACTAAGTTTAATTACGAACTATATTTATCCAAGACACTTAATTTACTCACGTAACTAAGCATACTTATTCAATTATGCTTAACCACACAATAAAGCTTACCCACGAATTAAGCTTACATACGAAACTAAGCTTACATTCAAAACTAAGTCAAACCATAAAGTTAATATTATTCACAAACGTAAACTTAACCATGAAACTAAACTTACTAACGAACCTGAGTGTACTTTAAAACAATGCTTATTCCCAAAATTAAACTTACCCACACTTTTAAGCTTTGCCTACTAAAATAAGCTTCCCCAATAAGTTAACCACGAATCATACTCATTTACGAAACTAAGCCTTCCCAAAAGTTTACTCACAGAGACAAATAAGCTTACCCACGGCACTTCAGCTTTCGTATACAGATAGACAGAAAGACTTGAGTGGTTCGCCGCACCTTAGCTGAGACTGGCAAGTTACCGTACCGTTGAACCAATCAGCCAGGGAATGTGATCCTGCCTCCCCATTGGCCCACTTTGTCAACTGGGGAAGGCACGAGACACTGTAAAAGGTATGTCAAATAAGTTGATTAGAAAAAGCTCTCATGGTAATGGAGAGGTTGATGGCTTTTAACCTACGAGGAAGTAGTGACATTACTTAATTTTTTTTTAACTTGATGAAATAAGTTGAGGAGATAGGGAAAGGAGAGAGAGAGAGAGAGAGGGGGGGGGGGAAGAGAAAGAGAGAGGGTAGGAGGCAGAGAGAGAGAGAGAGGGGGGGGGGAAGAGAAAGAGAGAGGGTAGGGGGCAGAGAGAGAGAGAGCGAATGAGAATTGATGAGAAAAAATGACGAATCAATCAAAAGTAAGTTTGAGAATAATAAGGACGATTTGGTTTTTCTTGAGGGTACATTTTAAGATAAACAAAGAGAGAAAGAGAGAGAGAGATTGAAGGAAGAAAAGAGAGGGATGAGGAGAGATAGAGAGAGAACGATGACCTCCTCGTTAAATATAACTCCTGTGGATTTTAGAAAACTTTTACAACATTTAATAAAAGAGAAACAAAAAAAAAACAAAAACGTAAAAGCTCATTTATCGTCTATTACCATTACTCTTTTACAATACCTCAGTTTACCCTCTCGACCTACCATTTTCTGTCATATGAGCCGCGCCGCATGTAATGTAAGTGTAAGCGACCTTAGTATATAAAAACACGGAGATTTACAAACAAATTTAGGGTGAAATTTAATCCTAATGCATCATGTTCAGTTTTGTTTTATCTTATCTGTTTTTTTTATTTAATTGATGACGATTTTGTGTTTGTTTTAAAATATTTTGTTTTTGTTGCTGTACTGTAGGTGTTCAAGCTGATACGATTGGTGAAGTCTGAACAAGGTATGGATTATGACGTTCCTCACATACATACATACATACATACATACATACATACATACATACAAACAAAGTTAGTGAGGGCCTGACGTCTTGCTTTAAGAAATAGGCGTTAATATATTCCAGACTTGATCCTGCACGGTAAGAATTATGAATTATAAAGAATTGCTTCCATTTGTCTCCCAGCTAACAGGACATGGGGAGAGGAGGAGAAGGGAGGGAAGGGGAGGGGACGAGAGGGGAGGGGAGGAATGGGGAGGGGACGAGAGGGGAGGGGAGGAATGGGGAGGAGAACACGTCACCTTCAAATTCTCTGAGATTTTTGTGTTATTTTTACGTTTTCTCACATTACTAGAGAACGCAAATTAAAAACTTTGTTCCCTGTTATTTGTAAGTTAGCTTCTACCTTGAAGTAGAGAACGTCTCTGAAATAGAAGAAGTCAAATGTTTGTTTATTAATTTGTTCACCTGAATGCAGAGAATACTTGCCCGTAATGAAACACTTGCACTTGCATTACGTCTTCGTATGATCCCGACGTCATTCATACATTTCTAATTACGAAAGAATGATTTGAGGAACGTTTGAAAACAATTGATCTTTGTGTCGTAGCTTAAGAGGGCCAAGTACACACACCCTCTCTCATCCGCATCAATGATAAATGTTTCTAATATATATGAACATTTTTACACATCGTTCTAATTGTTGTAGCTTAAGTGAGCATTTAAAAAAAAAGACTTGGGTACCTCTGAGAATTCCAGCTTAGTCTAGTTTCCATTTTAATTTACTGAGTGGGCATGAATCTCTGTGTCAGAAATGAATGATATGAGAAATATGATATTTTTATACGTACTATATTCATTATGTCTCACTCTGCTCTCTCTGTACTCTTCAACTGTTGTTCATATTGTGTTACATTGATATACTTCGTGTTGTTGTGTTGTAAAAAAATGATGTAGTGTTGTAAATATGTTGTAGATACCAGTAATGAAGGAGATGGGAAGTAGAGACTCGACAGAAGTAAAAGTTGATAGATTTTTTTTTTTTTTTTTTAGCCATTTAGTAATAATGGGATAATAAAGAGTGTGTTAAAGCTCTTTGTATCTTGTCTTGTCCTCGCCCCAGGTGTCTCCTTACCTGGTTAACTCGTCTGTGTTTTGGTTTGTTTTAGTTACTTTATAAACGTTTTATTGGTTTATCTTTATGTTATTGTTGGTTATATGGTTTCAGATTTGTAATTAAAACTACATGTACTTATTTCTAACACAACGCAACGCAACGCAATACAACACGACGCAACACAACGCAATACAACACAACGCAACGCAATACAACACAACACAACACAACGCAATACAACGCAACGCAACACAACGCAACGCAACGCAACGCAACACAACACAACACAACACAAGAGAACGCAACACAATCAACACACTACAACACAAGAAACACAACACAACACAGCACAAGAGAAAACACAACGCAACGCAATACAACACAACATAACACAACGGAACGTAATACAACACAACGCAACGCAATGCAACACAACAGAACGCATCGCAACACAGCACAACACAACACAAACTAATTCACCATTTGACAAAGCCTAACTTAACATACAGCAAGAAAATAATGAACCTAACCTAACCTAACCTAACCTAACCTAACCTAACCTAACCTAACCACAACAAATGAAGGCTTGGCGATCGGACAAACCCTTCCCCCTTCCCCTCAACCCTCCCCATCCTCCCCTCCCCATCCTCCCCTCCCCATCCTCCCCTCCTCCCCCCTCCCCTCCCTCCTTTCCTCCGCTTCCCCCCACCCTCCACTCATCCTTCCATCCCACCCTTCCCCCTTCCCCTCCTCCCCCTCCCCTCCCTCCTTTCCTCCGCTTCCCCCCACCCTCCCCCTGTTGCTGGATGGCAGTAGCGGCCTTCACTGACTTAACTGCTTCTGGCTGTACTGTACATAGAAAACAAACGTACCATCTTAATTAATTACACTTACCTACTTACTTATTTACTTATTTACTTATTTACTTACTTACTTACTTCTTACTTATACTTACATCAGGTCTTCAAAAAAGATTCTCAGATACTCTCTCTCTCTCTCTCTCTCTCTAACCAAACAACTGAAGTCTAGAGCTTTGAAAGTCTATAGGATTGAGAGAGATAAATACGAAGAGGGAGACACACACAAATAGAAAGAAAATGAGAGAAGAGACAAGGAAAGAAATAACGAGAGGGAGAGAGTAAGTGAAACGTGGGTAGGTATTACAGTAGACTTTCATCAATGGACCAGTCACCCGCGGTTGAGGTATCTCCCATAAACTTGACTTTAGTTGAGAGAGAGAGAGAGAGAGAGAGAGAGAGAGAGAGAGAGAGAGAGAGAGAGAGCAAAATCAATCACCACTGAACGAAACACAAACATACACCCGATAAATGGATCACCTCACACACACACACACACACACACACACACACACACACACGATATAACATCAGCTCCCAGGCCAATAGTTAAGTGATTAAATACCACAGGAATAAACTCCCTTTTAACCCCTTTCCTGCCTTAAAAAAAAAGAGGGAGAGAAAGAGAGAGGAAGGGAGGGTTGTAGTCCACGCAGGGAGTTGAGTGAATGGATGCATCAATGTTATTCACTCTGGTTGATTGTCAATTTAGCAATTATACTCACCCTGTCTATCCAGCCATTGGACAATAAAATAACATTGACTCGAGTTTGTGAATTTTTTTTTTATTTATTTTTTTTTTTTCAAGTGTTTTTTTTTTCTGTTTCCAATTTGAAGATTTGATGTGTTTTAAATTTATGGAATGTTTGGTTTTGACGTGTGTTTGTTTAGTGTGTGTGTGTGTGTGTGTGTGTGTGTGTGTGTGTGTGTGTTGTAAGTGAATAACGATGTGATTTATTTAAGTGGTTTGATTAAATAAGATGATGTTATTGAGTGATTTAGTAACTGAATGAAAAGAAGTGATTGGTTTCGGTGATTTAATTATTAGATGATATTATGTGATTGGTTGATTAGAGTGATTTAGACAATGAGTGAAAGAAATATGTGATTTCTTAATGGAATCCTGAAATAAAAAAGTTTGTAGGAAAACGTTAAGAAGATCTACGTATACTGTATATATAAATAACTTAATAACGTGTTACATTATCGACACGTTAACTTTCAATGGGTTTTTCTTTTTCATTTACAATTTAATTTTTTTTTCAATATGATAAAAAATAAGTTTTATTTTT
>CAUDMG010003943.1:237500-273320 GCA_958450375.1 Homarus gammarus
CAGTCTCCCAGCCCGCCCACCCAGTCTCCCTGCCCACCCACCCAGCTTCGATGCCCCCTTCCCAGCCTCCCTGCCCGCCCTCACAGCCTCCCTGCCCGCCCACCCAGCCACCCTGCCCGCCCTCCCAGCCTCCCTGCCCGCCCTCACAGCCTCCCTGCCCGCCCACCCAGTCTCCCAGCCCGCCCACCCAGTCTCCCTGCCCACCCACCCAGTCTCGATGCCCCCCTCCCAGCCTCCCTGCCCGCCCTCACAGCCTCCCTGCCCGCCCACCCAGCCACCCTGCCCGCCCTCCCAGCCTCCCTGCCCGCCCACCCAGTCTCCCAGCCCGCCCACCCAGTCTCCCTGCCCACCCACCCAGCCTCGATGCCCCCCTCCCAGCCTCCCTGCCCGCCCTCACAGCCTCCCTGCCCGCCCACCCAGCCACCCTGCCCGCCCTCCCAGCCTCCCTGCCCACCCTCACAGCCTCCCTGCCCGCCCACCCAGTCTCCCAGCCCGCCCACCCAGTCTCCCTGCCCACCCACCCAGCCTCCCTGCCCGCCCTCCCAGCCTCCCTGCCCGCCCTCACAGCCTCCCTGCCCGCCCACCCAGCCTCCCTGCCCGCCCTCCCAGCCTCCCTGCCTACCTACCCAGCCTCCCTGCCCACCCACCCAGCCACCCTGCCCCCCCTCCCAGCCTCCCTGCCCGCCCACCCAGCCTCCTTGCCCGCCCACCCAGCCTCCCTGCCCACCCACCCAGCCTCCCTGCCCCCCTCCCAGCCTCCCTGCCCCCCTTCCCAGCCTCCCTGCCCGCCCTCCCAGCCTCCCTGCCTACCCACCCAGCTTCCCTGCCCACCCACCCAGCCTCCCTGCCACCCCTCCCCCCTCCCAGCCTCCCTGCCCGCCCATCCAGCCTCCCTGCCCGCCCTCCCAGCCTCCCTGCCTACCCACCCAGCCTCCTTGCCCACCCATCCAGCCTCCCTGCCCACCCATCCAGCCTCCCTGCCCGCCCACCCAGCCTCCCTTCCCGCCCACCCAGACTCCCTGCCCGCCCTCTCAGCCTCCCCTCCTTGCCCTCTCAGCCTCCCCTCCTTGCCCTTCAACCATCCCTTTGGCACTCTCCCCGGGGGCACTATGGCACTCTCCCCGGGGACACGATGGCACTCTCCCCGAGGACACGATGGCACTCTCCCCGCGGGCACTATGGCACTCTCCCCGGGGGCACTATGGCACTCTCCCCGGGGACACGATGGCACTCTCCCCGCGGGCACTATGGCACTCTCCCCGGGGGCACTATGGCACTCTTCCCGGGGGCACTATGGCACTCTCCCCGGGGGCACTATGGCACTCTCCCCGGGGGCACTATGGCACTGTCCCCGGGGACACTATGGCACTCTCCCCGGGGGCACTATGGCACTCTCACTCATTAACTATTAACTCAGAACGAAACAAAAAAATGTCAATACCACAGTGCCAACACCACCACAGTGCCAACACCACCACAGTGCCAACACCACCACAGTACCAACAACACCACAGTACCAAAACCACAGTACCAACAACACCACAGTACCAACAACACCACAGTACCAACAGCACCACAGTACCAACAACACCACAGTACCAACAACACCACAGTACCAGCAACACCACAGTACCAACAACACCACAGTACCAACAACACCACAGTACCAACACCACCACAGTACCAACAACACCACAGTACCAACAACACCACAGTACCAACAACACCACAGTACCAACAACACCACAGTACCAACAACACCACAGTACCAACAACACCACAGTACCAACAGCACCACAGTACCAACAACACCACAGTACCAACAACACCACAGTACCAGCAACACCACAGTACCAACAACACCACAGTACCAACACCACCACAGTATCAACACCACCACAGTACCAACAACACCACAGTACCAACAACACCACAGTATCAACAACACCACAGTACCAACAACACCACAGTACCAACACCACCACAGTATCAACACCACCACAGTACCAACAACACCACAGTACCAACAACACCACAGTACCAACAACACCACAGTATCAACAACACCACAGTATCAACAACACCACAGTACCAACAACAACACAGTACCAACAACACCACAGTACCAACAACACCACAGTACCAACACCACCACAGTACCAACAACACCACAGTACCAACAACACCACAGTACCAACAACACCACAGTACCAACAACACCACAGTACCAACAACACCACAGTACCAACACCACCACAGTACCAACAACACCACAGTACCAACAAAACCACAGTACCAACAACACCACAGTACCAACACCACCACAGTACCAACAACACCACAGTACCAACAACACCACAGTACCAACACCACCACAGTACCAACAACACCACAGTACCAACAACACCACAGTGCCAACAACACCACAGTACCAACAACACCACAGTATCAACACCACCACAGTACCAACACCACCACAGTACCAACAACACCACAGTACCAACAACACCACAGTACCAACACCACCACAGTACCAACAACACCACAGTACCAACAACACCACAGTACCAACAACACCACAGTACCAACAACACCACAGTACCAACCTTCCTAATGTCTAGACACAATGATAAAAGTCATCAACAAAAATAATAATAGTTCACTAAATCATCCTAATTGTATTCATAACTAATTGAGCAAATTGTATTACGTAAAGTCAATTAGACTAACAGATGACAAATCATAGCCAACTTAATTTGCAACTCGGTAATGGCACTAGCAGAGAGTTTTATACCAGGTAAGATGATTACCTTATGGTGAACTGACCGAATGATAATGAAAACCCGAGTGTTGTTTTTTAATGGAAAATTATCTTAATGTAGTGAGTTAATTTTCTGTTTGAGTTGACCATAACTTATAATAACTGGTCTATGATGACTTATGGTAACTAGTATATGATAACTTCTGTGATAACTTATGATTACTCTTCTATGATAAAGGTTCATAAAGGTTCACTGTCTCAGATAATGGTTCATAAAGGTTCACTGTCTCAGATAAAGGTTCATAAAGGTTCACTGTCTCAGATAAAGGTTCATAAAGGTTCACTGTCTCAGATAAAGGTTCACAAAGGGTCACTGTCTCAGATAAAGGTTCATAAAGGTTCGTAAGATTATGAACCCTTGAGCGTCTGTCATAGTGACTCACTTTTGCTCTAGCGTAAAGATAACGTGTAAACATGGCTGCAAAATTATCCTGTGACTATAAGTTCGTTTCATTACCACCATATATCATCCACTTCTATAATGCTTCTCATTATCATCCACTTCTATAAGCCTTCGTATACAGTATCATCCACTTCAATAATGCATCATAAATCATCCACTAATATAATGCTTCATATATCATCCACACAGTCTTCATATTTCCTTCTTCTCTTCACATTCCTCGTATATCATTCACTCGTATAATTCTCTTTTCCTATATCGCCTCAGCCAAACTACGGTCTTTGAGCTTAAATGAGGGCGGGCACAAGAAGCCTCGCCTTCATGAATATTTTAATTCCCAAGAGGTATTAGCGGCTATCTTAAAGGTAACTAAGGTAATGTCTAGGTGAGAGAGAGAGTGAGAGGGAGAGGTGAGAGGAAGAAATGAGAATGAGAAGAAGATCAAGAGGGGAAAGAGTGAAGAGAGAGAGAGAGAGAGAGAGAGAGAGAGAGGGGTGGGGGGCGTAAGGGTAGAGAAAGGGTCAGGTGGATTGGAGAGTGAAACAGGAATGTGGAAATAAAGAAAGTGAGAGAATAAAAGAGAAAGAGTAAAAGAAAGGGAAGATTTAAGAAAACATTAAGATAAGAAGAAAGAGTAAAGTGAGATAGAGATTAAAGCAAAACGAGTGAGAAAGAGATAGAGTAAAGACAGACAGACAGACAGAGAATATAAAAATAAAGAGAAAAGGAAACAATTAAGGGACGAAAGGTAGACAGACAGACAGACAAACACAGACAGACAAATAGACAGGTAGGCAGATAAACAGACAGTCAAAGGCAGGCAGACAGACCGACAGACAAACAGATAGACAGAAAAACAAAGACAGACAGGAAGACAGACAAACAGAGACAGAAAACCAAAGACAGACAAAAACAAAGAAAGAAAATGTGAATAGAAACAATGGAGAGATGAGGTCCAAGGCGATGAGTGAAAGTTGTGATGGTTGGAGAAGATAGAGTGAGTCTTAACCTCTGACCCCAGTGACCTTTGACCCCAGTGACCTTTGACCCCAGTAACTTTTGACCTCAGTGTCTGAAACCTGGAGAGAAGGAAAGTGTATAGACAGATTAAAAGCCAAAAAGACAAACAGATAGGGAGACAGACAGGCAGACAGACAGAAAAACAGACATTCAGACAGTTAGAGACTAAGAGAGAGAGAGAGAGAGAGAGAGAGAGAGAGAGAGAGAGAGAGAGAGCTAGCGGAAGAAAAGGGAAAGAGGGAAAGAGAAAAATAAAAAGATAGGTGGAAAGACAGAGAACCAGAAAGAGAAAGGGAATAAGAGAAAAAGAAAAAAGAGAGAATGACAGAGACGTTGAAGAAATAAATAGGCAGATAAAGAAAAGAAACACACACACACCTACCCTCTTCACTCCCTACTCCCTTCACTCCCTACCCCCTTCACTCCCTACCCCCTTCACTCCCTACCCCCTTCACTCCCTACCCCCTTCACTCCCTACCCCCTTCACTCCCTACCCCCTTCACTCCCTACTCCCTTCACTCCCTACTCCCTTCACTCCCTACCCCCTTCACTCCCTACCCCCTTCACTCCCTACCCCCTTCACTCCCTACCCCCTTCACTCCCTACCCCCTTCACTCCCTACCCCCTTCACTCCCTACCCCCTTCACTCCCTACCCCCTTCACTCCCTACCCCTTCACTCCCTACTCCCTTCACTCCCTACCCCCTTCACTCCCTACCCCCTTCACTCCCTACCCCCTTCACTCCCTACCCCCTTCACTCCCTACCCCCTTCACTCCCTACCCCCTTCACTCCCTACTCCCTTCACTCCCTACCCTCTTCACTCCCTACCCCCTTCACTCCCTACCCCCTTCACTCCCTACCCCCTTCACTCCCTACCCCCTTCACCCCCTACCCTGTAACAACAACAAAAAACAAAAACAAATGACGCAGCAGGATTGCGAATGTACATTTCCGAACAAGAGACTCGAAGCTTCTGAACCACCATTACAAACATCAACACAATGCTTCTACGCCAAGGCTTCACTTCACGGTTCATCAGTGCTCGAATATGCTATGTTATAAGACCCGGTTATCCGCCGCCAGACCACAATTTCCTTGAGATAATTTCCCAGGTGGCATACAACAGGGCAGTAGCTTACCCCGGGTGTGAAATGAGCGAACCACTAGAGTGAAGCACACGTTCGACTCGTGGGTTTGTTTTTGTTGTTGTGAAGCGTTAGGGAGGGAGTGTGGCAGTCTCTCTCTCTCTCTCTCTCTCTCTCTCTCTCTCTCTCTCTCTCTCTCTCTCTCTCTCTCAACTAATAGGCTTTACTGGGATGTATATGTGTATGCGTTAACTTACACACACACACACACAAACACACACACACGAGCGCGAATATTCACAGTTTTGTCCTTTTGGTTTTGGTATCGTTGTCAAGGTGTTTTATCCCATGGTCTGGCATCACTGTGAGAGCTCGGGTGTGTTGTTCAAGGGTCTGGCAACAATGTGAGCTAGGGTGTGTTGTTTCTAGAGTCTGGTAACATTGTGAGGTAGGGTGTGTTGTTCAAGGGTCTGGCAACAATGTGAGGTAGGGTGTGTTGTTCAAGGGTCTGGCATCACTGTGAACTAAGGTGTATTGTTCCCAAAGTCTGGCAACGCTGTGTGCTAGGATGTGTTGTTCCCAGGGTCTGGCAACACTGCCGCCTGCACACTCACTGATAGAACTGAACAATTTTCCGATAGATTAAGCTGGAGCAGTTTATTATTGGTCAACTGAAGCTGTGTTACTCTCTCTCTCTCTCTCTCTCTCTCTCTCTCTCTCTCTCTCTCTCTCTCTCTCTCTCTCATATGGGGGGCAAGAGAGGGGAGGAGTCTCTCACCCATCTCCCTATTCCACTAATCTCCCTCCCTCCCTCCCTCCCTCCTCCAACTCCTCCTGTTCCTTCAACCCTGCATCTCTCCTTCCTCTCCTTCCTCTCCCTCTCTCTCCCTCTCTCTCTCCCTCCTCCCCTCTTTCCTGTCAGTGACCTTTGACCTTGTAACGTCATGGATGAAACCTGACCTCGTTAGACTGTCTTTTATGTGAGAGAAACTGTGAAAGGTTTATTACGACTTAAACTTGGTGTCTGTCTGACTGTCTGTCTACTTTGCGTTTCAGACTTTAGACTTAGTTTATTGTGTAATATTTCTGAGTTGTGATAGACAGAAGGCCAAGGAAACAGACAGACAGACAGGAAGACAATGAAACGGATAGACAGACAGAGGGGCATACAAACAGACAGACACAACCCTCATAATCTCACAACCCTCCCCTCCTCCCAACAACCCTCCCCTCCCTCCCACAACCCTCCCCTCCCTCCCACAACCCTCCCCTCCTCCCCACAACCCTCCCCTCCCTCCCACAACCCTCCCCTCCTCTCCACAACCCTCCCCTCCTCCCCACAACCCTCCCCTCCCTCCCACAACCCTCCCCTCCTCTCCACAACCCTCCCCTCCTCCCCACAACCCTCCCCTCCTCCCCACAACCCTCCCCTCCTCCCCACAACCCTCCCCTCCTCCCCACAACTCTCCCCTCCTCCCCACAACCCTCCCCTCCTCCCCACAACACTCCCCTCCCTCCCACAACCCTCCCCTCCTCCCCACAACCCTCCCATCCTCCCCACAACCCTCCCCTCCCTCCCACAACCCTCACAACCCCCCTCCCCACAACCCTCCCCTCCTCTCCACAACCCTCCCCTCCTCCCCACAACCCTCCCTCTCCTCCCCACAACCCTCCCCTCCTCCCCACAACCCTCCCCTCCTCCCCACAACCCTCCCCTCCTCCCCACAAACCTCCCCTCCTCCCCACAACCCTCCCCTCCTCCCCACAACCCTCCCCTCCTCCCCACAACCCTCCCCCTCCCCACAACCCTCTCCTCCTCCCCACAACCCTCCCCTCCTCCCCACAACCCTCCCCTCCTCCCCACAACCCTCCCCTCCCTCCCACAACCCTCACAATCCCCCTCCCCACAACCCTCCCTCTCCTCCCCACAACCCTCCCCCTCCTCCCCACAACCCTCCCCTCCTCCTCCCCACAACCCTCCCCTCCTCCCCACAACCCTCCCCTCCTCCCCACAACCCTCCCCTCCTCCCCACAACCCTCCCCTCCCTCCCACAACCCTCACAACCCCCCTCCCCACAACCCTCCCCTCCTCTCCACAACCCTCCCCTCCTCCCCACAACCCTCCCCTCCTCTCCACAACCCTCCCCTCCTCCCCACAACCCTCCCCTCCTCCCCAACAACCCTCCCCTCCTCCCCACAACCCTCCCCTCCCTCCCTAAACTCTCCCCTCCTCCCGACAACCCTCCCCTCCCTCCCACAACCCTCCCCTCCTCCACACAACCCTCCCCTCCCTCCCACAACCCTCCCCTCCTCCCCACAACCCTCCCCTGCTCCACACAACCCTCCCTTCCTCCCCACAACCCTCCCCTCCCCCCCACAAACCTCCCCTCCTCCCTACAACCCTCCCCTCCTCCCCACAACCCTCCCCTCCTCCCCACAACCCTCCCCTCCCTCCCACAACCCTCCCCTCCCTCCCTAAACCCTCCCCTCCTCCCCACAACTCTCCCCTCCTCCCCACAACCCTCCCCTCCTCCCCACAACACTCCCCTCCCTCCCACAACCCTCCCCTCCTCCCCACAACCCTCCCATCCTCCCCACAACCCTCCCCTCCCTCCCACAACCCTCACAACCCTCCTCCCCACAACCCTCCCCTCCTCTCCACAACCCTCCCCTCCTCCCCACAACCCTCCCCTCCTCCCCACAACCCTCCCCTCCTCCACACAACCCTCCCCCTCCTCCCCACAACCCTTCCCCTCCTCCCACAACCCTCCCCTGCTCCCCACATCCCTCCCCTCCTCCCCACAACCCTCCCCTCCCTCCCACAACCCTCCCCTCCTCCCCACAACCCTCCCCTTCTCTCCACAACCCTCCCCTCCTCCCCACAACCCTCCCCTCCCTCCCACAACACTCCCCTCCTCCCCACAACCCTCCCCTCCTCCCCACACCCCTCCCCTCCTCCCCACAACCCTCTCCTCCCTCCCCACAACCCTCCCCTCCCTCCCACAACCCTCCCCTCCTCCCCACAACCCTCCCCCTCCTCCCCACAACCCTACCCTCCATCCCACAACCCTCCCCTCCTCCCCACAACCCTCCCCTCCCTCCCACACCCTCACATCCCCCCTCCCCACAACCCTCCCCTCCTCCCCACAACCCTCCCCTCCCTCCCACAACCCTCCCCTCCTCCCCACAACCCTCCCCTCCCTCCCACAACCCTCCCCTCCTCCCCACAACCCTCCCCTCCCTCCCACAACCCTCCCCTCCTCCACACAACCCTCCCCTCCTCCCCACAACCCTCCCCTCCCTCCCACAACCCTCCCCTCCTCCACACAACCCTCCTCTCCTCCCCACAACCCTCCCCTCCCTCCCACAACCCTCCCCTCCTCCCCACAACCCTCTCTTCCTCTCCACAACCCTCCCCTCCTCCCCACAACCCTCCCCTCCCTCCCACAACCCTCCCCTCCTCCCCACAACCCTCCCCTCCTCCCCACAACCCTCCCCTCCTCCCCACAACCCTCCCCTCCCTCCCCACAACCCTCCCCTCCCTCCCACAACCCTCCCCTCCTCCCCACAACCCTCCCCTCCCTCCCACAACCCTCCCCTCCCTCCCACAACCCTCTCCTCCTCCCCACAACCCTCCCCTCCTCCCCACAACCCTCCGCCCCTCCCCACAACCCTCCCCTCCTCCCCACAACCCTCCCCTCCCCCCACAACCCTCTCCTCCTCCCCACAACCCTCCCCTCCTCCCCACAACCCTCCCCTCCTCCCCACAACCCTCCCCTCCCTCCCACAACCCTCCCCCCTCCCCACAACCCTCCCCTCCTCCCCACAACCCTCCCCTCCTCACCACAACCCTCCCCTCCCTCCCAAAACCCTCCCCTCCTCCCCACAACCCTCCCTCCTCCCCACAACCCTCCCCTCCTCCCCACAACCCTCCCCTCCCTCCCACAACCCTCCCCTCCCTCCCACAACCCTCCCCTCCCTCCCACAACCCTCCCGTCCCTCCCACAACCCTCCCCTCATCCCCACAACCCTCCCCTCCTCCCCACAACCCTCCCTTCCTCCCCACAACCCTCCCCTCCCTCCCACAACCCTCCCCTCCTCCCCACAACCCTCCCCTCCCTCCCACAACCCTCCCCTCCACCCCACAACCCTCCCTTCCTCCCCACAACCCTCCCCTCCTCCCAACAACCCACCCCTCCTCCCCACAACCCTCCCCTCCTCCCCACAACCCTCCCCTCCCCCCACAACCCTCCCCTCCCTCCCACAACCCTCCCCTCCCTCCCACAACCCTCCCCTCCTCCCCACAAGACTCCCCCTCCTCCCCACAACCCTCCCCTCCTCCCCACAACCCTCCCCTCCTCCTCCTCCTCCCCACAACCCTCC
Organism: Homarus gammarus; assembly: GCA_958450375.1. Lineage (NCBI taxonomy): Eukaryota > Metazoa > Arthropoda > Malacostraca > Decapoda > Nephropidae > Homarus > Homarus gammarus. The sequence continues at coordinate 247,214 of CAUDMG010003943.1, forward strand.
CCTCCTCCCCACAACCCTCCCCTCCCTCCCACAACCCTCCCCTCCCTCCCACAACCCTTCCCCCCCTCCACACAACCCTCCCCTCCCTCCCACACCCCTCCCCTCCCCCCACCACCCTCATAACCCCCCTCCCCACAACCCTCCCCTCCTCCCCACAACCCTCCCCTCCCCCCACAACCCTCCCCTCCTCCCCACAACCCTCCCCTCCTCCCCACAACCTCCCCTCCCTCCCACAACCATCCCCTCCCTCCCACACCCCTCCCCCCTCCCCACAACCCTCCCCTCCTCCCCACAACCGTCATAACCCCCCTCCCCACAACCCTCCCCTCCCTCCCACAACCCTCCCCTCCCTCCCACAACCCTCCCCCCCTCCCCACAACCCTCCCCTCCCTCCCCACAACCCTCCCCTCCTCCCCACCACCCTTCCCCCCCTCAACACAACCCGGCCCATCTCACTAAACACGGGTCGTAAATGGCAGATTTAATAATATGAACCGTTCAACCAGCGGATCTACAGCAGTCTAGACAGGTATTTACAAAGGAATTAACGAGGATTTACAACGGAGATTAACGCCCGTTATCGCCAGACGCCCGGTAGGTGATAGCCGTAAATAAACGGTAGTTGTATTAAGTAATATCCCGTATTGTTTAAATAACGTCAACCGGAAATATAATAATTGTGACGTAAGTATTGGTGTTATGTTTTCGGCTCAGTAGAAAGTTTGTTGTGAGATCAGTGTGCGAATCTCTAACCTAACCTAACCTAACCTAACCAAACCTAACCAAACCTAACCTAACCAAACCTAACCTAACCAAATCTAACCTAACCAAACCTAACCTAACCAAACTTAACCAAACCTAACCAAACCTAACCAAACCTAACCTAACCAAACCTAACCTAACCTAACCAAACCTAACCTAACCAAACTTAACCAAACCTAACCTAACCTAACCAAACCTAACCTAACCAAACTTAACCAAACCTAACCTAACCTAACCAAACCTAACCTAACCTAACCAGTGACAGGTATATAAAATCTCAGTACATACGAGTACCACTAAAACTAGATTATACAATAGTACCTAAAGTAGTATGAAAGTAAATATTGTATTTATGAAAGTTTGTTAATAAATTCTCATAAAAAAGTTTGTGAGAAAAAGTAACAAAGTATTAAAATATATTAGTAGTTTTTTGAGTTGGTTTACTTTGTGAGTGTATGTGTATGTGTACATGTATGTGTACGTGTATGTGTACGTGTACGTTTAGGTTATGTGACTCAATGTTTATGTCGTACTGAAGGTCCTTAGGAAAACCTTTACTTGACCTTTACTTGAGTATCATATGAGAAATACTTTATATACTAACACTCAAGCGCAATATTTATTCACCATCTTAGCATACAAGACATTACTGTTAACGGAGAGTAATGAAATAATATAAAATAAACAACAATGACATGATTTAACTTACATAAAATATTAAACAAATACAATGGCAAAATAAGAACGTATATACTGGAATTATGGGACATATATAAGGATAAGTGTCTCCGTAACCATAGTCTCAATACTCCCATAGTGTCGGAGTTATACCACAACAATAGGTAGTGGAGGACTGCATCAAGTCAGTGGATATAAGATGTAAAAATATCCATCTCTGTTTATAAGTAAGTGGTGACAGTCGAGTGGGTATGTTGATAATCCACACGTCCAGTCCCCTTCACTCGTGAGATAATGCGTGTGGGGGAGGAAGGGAGGAGAGTGCGTGTGAGAGGCAGTGAGAGAGTGTGTGTGAGAGATGAGGGAGAGTGCGTGTGAGAGAAAAACTGATGAAGAAAGCATTGAGAGAAAGGGGGAGGAAAGTGAGAAATCAAGGGAGAGGATACTGAGAGACACAGAAATACAGAACAGACAGAAAGACACAAATAGACGGGCAATATTTCTCTCTCTCTCTCTCAACACAGTTACCACAACAGAGAGAGAGAGAGAGAGACACTACCCTTTTCACCTCAACAATCCCACACTTGCAAGACGAGAGGAGCAAAGTTCCGTTAAGGAGAGTTGAACCAAGAAAATGTATTAGGCAAAAATAACTGGTTCCCTAAGTAGAGTTTTTGTGTGGTGGAGACGAACCCCTGAAGACACTAGGGCGATCCTGAGTGATCTTTGGAGGTATCTTGAAGACGTTTCTTTCTCCTGGTGGGGGAAGGGAAACTGGTGCAGGGAACACGTCTTCGGTTTTCCTTTATATTGGTGTAGTGGCTGTAAGGTGTGTTGAGTGTGTCTACAGGTAGGGTATTATATTATTGGTGTAGGTACGGGTACAGGTAGAAGCACAGGTACAGGTATAAGTACAGGTATAAGTACAGTTACAAGTACAGGTATAAGTACAGGTATAAGTACAGGTATAAGTACAGGTATAAGTACAGGTATAAGTACAGGTATAAGTACAGGTATAAGTACAGGTATAAGTACAGGTATAAGTACAGGTATAAGTACAGGTACAAGTACAGGTACAGGTACAGGTATAAGTACAGGTATAAGTACAGGTACAAGTACAGGTATAAGTACAGGTACAGTTACAAGTACAGGTATAAGTACAGGTACAAGTACAGGTATAAGTACAGGTACAAGTACAGGTACAGGTACAGGTATAAGTACAGGTATAAGTACAGGTACAAGTACAGGTACAGGTATAAGTACAGGTATAAGTACAGGTACAAGTACAGGTATAAGTACAGGTACAAGTACAGGTACAGGTACAAGTACAGGTATAAGTACAGGTATAAGTACAGGTACAGGTACAGGTATAAGTACAGGTACAAGTACAGGTACAGTTACAAGTACAGGTATAAGTACAGGTACAAGTACAGGTATAAGTACAGGTACAAGTACAGGTACAGGTATAAGTACAGGTACAGTTACAAGTACAGGTATAAGTACAGGTACAAGTACAGGTACAGTTACAAGTACAGGTATAAGTACAGGTATAAGTACAGGTATAAGTACAGGTATAAGTACAGGTATAAGTACAGGTATAAGTACAGGTATAAGTACAGGTATAAGTACAGGTATAAGTACAGGTACAGGTATAAGTACAGGTATAAGTACAGGTACAGGTACAAGTACAGGTACAAGTACAGGTATGAGTACAGGTACAGGTACAGGTATAAGTACAGGTACAGTTACAAGTACAGGTACAGGTACAAGTACAGGTATAAGTACAGGTACAAGTACAGGTATAAGTACAGGTACAGGTACAGGTACAAGTACAGGTACAAGTACAGGTATAAGTACAGGTACAGGTACAGGTATAAGTACAGGTATAAGTACAGGTACAAGTACAAGTACAGGTACAGGTACAGGTACAGGTACAGGTACAGGTATAAGTACAGGTATGAGTACAGGTACAGGTACAGGTACAGGTATAAGTACAGGTACAAGTACAGGTACAGGTACAGGTACAGGTACAAGTACAGGTACAAGTACAGGTATAAGTACAGGTACAGGTACAGGTATAAGTACAGGTATAAGTACAGTTACAAGTACAGGTACAGGTACAGGTACAGGTACAGGAACAGGTATAAGTACAGGTATAAGTACAGGTACAGGTACAGGTACAGGTACAGGTATAGGTACAGGTACAGGTACAGGTACAGGTACAGGTATAAGTACAGGTACAAGTACAGGTACAGGTACAGGTACAGGTACAGGTACAGGTATAAGTACAGGTACAAGTACAGGTACAGGTACAGGTACAGGTACAGGTACAGGTATAAGTACAGGTATAAGTACAGGTACAGGTACAGGTACAGGTACAGGTAAAGGTACAGGTGCAGGTACAAATACAGGTATAAGTACAGGTACAGGTACAGGTACAGGTACAGGTACAGGTGTAAGTACAGGTACAGGTACAGGTACAGGTAAAGGTACAGGTAAAGGTACAGGTACAGGTACAGGTACAGGTGTAAGTACAGGTACAGGTACAGGTACAGGTACAGGTACAGGTACAGGTGTAAGTACAGGTACAGGTACAGGTACAGGTACAGGTACAGGTACAGGTGTAAGTACAGGTACAGGTACAGGTACAGGTAAAGGTACAGGTAAAGGTACAGGTACAGGTACAGGTACAGGTACAGGTGTAAGTACAGGTACAGGTACAGGTACAGGTACAAGTACAGGTACAAGTACAGGTACAGGTACAGGTATAAGTACAGGTACAGGTACAGGTATAAGTACAGGTACAGGTACAGGTACAGGTACAGGTAAAGGTACAGGTACAGGTGTAAGTACAGGTACAGGTACAGGTACATGCCCCATACATAACTACACTCTCAACACTTCTCTAGCTACATTTAAAAAGTAAACACAAGGAGAATGTGGCAGCCATGAAGTAAAGACTAAGAGTGTAGCAGAAGAGGATCTTGATGATCTCTTAAGTGAGGCAAAAACACAGCAGGAGTGACTGAACCTTTCAGGAGACAGACGGCGAGGCTCCGATGATGCGGTCCGGCAGTGTGGTAACAAGTTGCTCGCTGGAAAAGTGTCCTCGGCAATAAGATCTTTCACGGAGGAGTCTTCAGGTGAGATGCTGCCAATAAACAGAGAGACCATGAAGCTTCTGGAGGAGAAACTCCTGCAACTGAAGTTGAAGGCATCAGGTTACAGAGTGCATATGACCCTCCAAACACAGTTTTGTTTGTTAACATAACAGGAGAGATGGTGTGGAAAAAAAGCGCTGAAGACCCAGGGAGGAGCTGGTCCATCAGGCCTGGATGCCAGTGGATGGAGAGTCATCTTGTACCGAACGACCTTTACAACGCTATTGCTGGCAACCTCCTACTGCTATGACCTACAAGCACTAACGGCCAGCCGCCTCATCCCTTTGGACAAAACCCATGATGTAGGCCTGTAGGAGCGGGGGAAGTGCTGTGACGAGTTATTGGTAAATATATACTGGAGGTGGTCATTGATGACGTCAGGGCAGCGCAGGGAACCTGCAAGTATGTGCTGGCCATCAGGCTGGTGGTGAAGCTGCCATTCACGCCAAAGACAATTGAGGATCATGACTATGAGGCAGTACTCCTGGTACACGTCTCCAATGCTTTCAGCATTATCAACCTCAAGACTACTCTGTACAACACCAGGATCAAGTGTCCAAGATCTGCAAAATATGTGGAAAATAGCCACAGGAACCCGATAGTCCTGTAAGTAACAAGCTTCAAGGCCATAGATGGATATACTGCCATACAGTCAACCGATGGAACGATACAGGGTGATCCAGTCGCCATGGCACTGTATGCATTAGGCCTGTCCGTGCTCCAACATACATTAAATTATGAGACAATCAAGTTGAAACAAGTATCATATATGTTGACGACCTTACAGGAGCAGGAAAAGTTGAGGATATCAAAAAGTGGTGAGACCTGGCAACATCAGGTGGTCCACAAATTGGGTACCACCCAAATGCCAGCAAGTCCTTCCTCATTGTGAAGCGAGAATAATACGACCGGGCTACAGAGACCTTCAACGGAAATGAGGTCAAAATAACAAATGAAGGCCAAAGACTCATAGGCTCGGTAATCGGCACGAATGATTCCCAGACCGAATACGTAAATAGAAAGGTAAACTATAGTGTGTGAAGGAAATCCAGGCCATATTAGAAAGTACTAAGAATGAGCCACATACGGTGTGTGCGGCATCCACCCATGGAGTCAGACATCCTTGGTATTACCTGATGCTCTGCTCACTATCCCTAACATTGGACCTCTTCTCCGTCCTCTAGAAGAAGCCACCAGGAACACATTTTTGCCAACACTAGTGAAAAGCCACCACCTAACTCCAACAGAAGGGTCACACCTCGCACTACCACCGAGACTAGGAGGAATGGGGATCACTAACCAGGAGAAGCTTGCTGCCACCGACCATCAGAACTCTGTCATGCTCACGCCAGCCCTCAAAGAGCACATTGTAGCTTAAAATGTCGCGAGTGATGTAGACACCAACGACCTACACAAAATTCGACATTCCAGTACACCAGAACAGCAGCACACCCAAAGCGAAAAACTTCTACACCTGACGCAACAACTGTTAGTGGTCGTGAAGCGAAAAAGTAGAGGTATCACAGAAGGTGGCCGCCTCAAGCTGGTTAACAAACTATACTCATAAGAGCAAAGGGCTTCAGCCTTAATACACAAGAATTTACAGACGCCATTGCTCTGAAGTATGGTTGGCCAGTGGAAGGCATGCCCATTGCCCACCCAATGCTGTGTGGAACAACCTATAACATCAACCATGTCATGTTCTACAAGATGGGAGGATTCGAGACGTCATTATGGAACCGACCCTTCTCTCCTACCAGACTACCGACACACCTAACGAAGCCTGTTAGTTGTGTTGTTGCTCTACTGTGTCTCAGAGGAACAACATCTTCTGCCCCTAAACCAACAACAGTCACAGACATTGACTATGAGGCAACAATCACCGAATTCTGCATAGATCAGCGATATAACTAACTCAGCTAAGGTAGTTACTTTTGTATTACGATAGTTAGGTAATAAAATGGTTGTGAAGGGGAGGCTGAAGGCTATTTAAAAAAAGAATAGTAGTAGTATTTGTTGTAATAGTAGCAATGGTAGTAGTAGCATTAATAGTGGTAGTAATAGCATGGTAGTTGTCATTTTAGTAGTGGTAGTAATGGTAGTAGTAATGTGGCACTGGTGGTGGTAGAGATAGTAATAGTAGTAGTAATGATGATAATAGTAAGAGTAATGGTAGGAACATAGTGGGAGTAGTAATAGTAATGGTAATGGTGGTGGTGATGGTGGTAGTGTTAGTGGTAGTTGTTGGTGCGTGAAGGCAGATAATGGTCATCATCCCTCCACACTCTCACTCTCTCCAACACTCTAATCAAACTTTCTCAACTTGTGAGCTCCTTGGTGTGAGAGAGAGTTGAGAGAAAGAGGGGAAAGTAGAAAAAGAGAGGAGAGGGTAGAGAGAGAGAGAGAGAGAGAGAGAGAGAGAGAGAGAGAGAGAGAGAGAGAGAGAGATAACTTTTGTTTTTACTTTCTTTTTACGTTTGACTTTTTTTTTACGGCTTAGTTTTTATTTATATATTTTGTTTTCTCTCTTTTTTTAATCTTTATAAGTTTTCTTTGTTAATACATCTCCCGCTAGGTGCTCCCGGGGTACGATCATCACCTCACTAAGGTTTCTATGACTAATTATTTACTCGCTTTTATTTTTCTAACTCTTATAGACTATAGCGATGATTCCTAACCTAACCTAACCTAACCTGATTGATACTTGTGATTCCACTTTCTTCAAATTCTCCTCGCATTCATCTTTTTTCTGTATTGATCAATCATCCTCTCTCTCTCTCTCTCTTCCCTTCTCTGTATCTCTGCTTTTCTCGTCTCCCCCCTCCCTCCGTCTCGCTCTTGATAACTTCTGCCCTGGTAACCGTCCCAGAAGCACCTCGTCTCTCCCTCCGTAAAAGAAAAACATCATGACGGACGCTCAGGGTGTGTATACCCTAAAGGAACACTCAGGAACAAACGTCACGGAAACTAACGATACTTCTCGCCTCAGGCTGCACCAAAACACCTCCACAGGACTTTGTTGTTTGCCTCGCCTTAGTACAGTACTGGATCATAATGGTGACAGAAAATTGTGGCTGGTCATTTTCACACCCAATACTGTATAAGCCTCTACTGCAGTGAACCATTCTGGCCGGTAATTTATCTTACGTAGCTGAAGCGTCTACTGTGCTGTACCTCATGGCGGAACTGGAGTTAATAGAATATATATATATATACATATAAACTTAAGCGTCTTAGATCATAGATGACAAATAAATAAAGTTTCGTTTTTGTTTTGTTTTGGTGGTGGTGGGCGGCGTGACAGCCTCATATACGGGTAATGGTGTATACAGGAGCTGTGTGAGCGGCCCACAATACACAGGAAGAAGAGGAAACGGAAGACTGCCAAGGTTATTTGTTGAAATAATAGTGTGTAAGCTTTAAGCTACGTTGAACTCACAAGCACCAAAGGTTTGTGGCTGGAAAACACATAAAACCTCTCTATAAATATCCTTGTTTAATATAATATGGTAATGCACAGAATCCATTGCGGTTCAGTGAAGATAAATGAAACTAAAACCTACATACAAAAGACTTAGATCTGCTGGGCGGGGTTAAACTCTTTAATTATAGGATTTATCTCGCAATGGACGCTTATAACTGCTTTACCAAAACAATTGATACCTTCACCCTCTATGGTGGTGTATATTCTCATTAACTGTTGGGTAAAAAATAATATTTTTTGGCTCATTTAAGCAATGAGTTGAAAACGCCATAAGTTGTGTCTCTTCCGCGCGGGGAAGCAGTGTTGTGGTGTGCTGTTGCCAGATACTGTTTTTATGGCTGTTGCCCTCACCGCTGTCTCTGTATTTCAGGCAAATGCATTTAGGCTGTGTTCCTGGGTTTATGCAAGCAAGGGCAGCGTTCAGGGAGCTTAAGCGGGAAATTGTGCGTCAGGGAGTTGTTGATGATCGCTGCTATGTGCAGAGCTGAGGTAGTTTCTGTAATTTCCTCGTTAAAAAAATCTTGTGGACATTGCCTACTAACTTTTATTAGTAAGTTTGAGTGGAAGTACACTTTTTAGGCGGGAAACTCTGCGGTAATGCGGCCTCTGTCCCTACACATTCACACTGGAGTGCTTATGATGGAAAGAGAGAGAGAGAGAGAGAGAGAGAGACAGAGAGAGAGAGAGAGAGAGAGAGAATAAAGTTCAAGAAACATTCAGGGCCTTGACGTGTGAAGGACAGGATCGTTTCACGTACAGTACGTGTCAGGGTTACCGTTGGTTTGCTGACAGCTCGCTCAGCCAGTCAGTCTCTTCTCAGCCTCAGCTCAGAGTGAATGCCTACTCAGAAATAAAGAAGCTGTTTAGCTTCTTAACGGAGTATGGCAGTATGAAATATGATGATCTCAAAGCCCATTGCAAAATAATTACAGTAAAAAAAAAAAAATAAATAAATAAAAAAAAAAAAAAATATATATAAATATATATATATATATATATATATATATATATATATATATATATATATATATATATATATATATATATATATATATATATATATGCAAGTAAATCACTGTAGGTGCGCGTGATCTAGGTATATGCTGATAACCACCAGGAAAGAAGAAAACACGAAGTTCCCAAGCGCTTTCGTGTAATTCACATCTTCAGGGGTGAGTACAGACTAGATAGAGTAATGCAGAACAAGATGAATATATACAGAGGAGGGTGAGACCAGGTCCACAATGGTCAGGTAATGACCCTACTAATCTTTAAATGGCACACAACGGTTGGTGGTTGGGTCAGATGGGACAGTGACCCGCCCTCTCACCTGATCACAAATCTTCTTAATTACAAAGTTGTCCAGCTTGTACAAGCCGTTACTCAAATTCATGTTGAATGCTTCGGTATGTTTAATAAGACTAGATTCTATGATGTTCCTACTATCAATTGAATTACATGGTAATATTGAGGAGGCATTATCCCAGTCAATGCAATGCTTGTTATCCCTCAAATGAACAAACAGAGCATTGGATTCCTGGCCTGTCCTGACACTGTATTTGTGTTGTTTAATTCTAGTTACAAGATCTTTACCTGTCTGGCCTAAGTAAAACATATTACATTCCTTGCAAGGAACTTTATAAATGCAACCAATTGTGTTGTTGGGGGAGTTCTTGATTAACATTTGTTTAACAGTGCATGAGTTTTTAAATGCCACATTGACGTTCCAAGATTTTAGCTGTGCCGGAATGTGTGAGAAATTTTTGTGAAATGGTAATATTAAGATATTCTTATGGTCATGGGTGGGCTTGGGATCAGTTCTATAAAAAGTTTTCTTAGTAATGTTTAAGCATTTGTCTATGAAAGATCTAGGGTATTTAAGGTTTGAGCCAATATTATATATATATTTGTATTCCTCATCGATGAATTCCGGACTGCAAATTCTCAAGGCACGTAAAAACATTGTTGTAAATACTGACTGTTTGACTTTATTATGGTGGGCAGAATAATAATGAATGTATGAACACACATTGGTTGGTTTTCTATAAATACTGAACTTGAAAGTGTTACCCATTCTGTGTATCAGACAGTCTAGGAATGGCAATTTACAGTCTTGCTCTAATTCCACAGTGAATTTGATCGAGGGGGCTAAGTTGTTAAGTTGTGGTAGGAAAACTTTTAGGTCCTCATTACATGGCCAGAGACATAATACATCATCAACATATCTAAACCAGACTGCTGAGGGTGGTAAAATATTACTTAATAGTTTCTTTTCAAAGAATTCCATATATAGGTTGCTTAATACAGGTGAGAGTGGATTACCCATTGCCATACCAAATTTTTGAGCATAATATTCCCCATTGAATTCGAATTTGCAATCCTTAATACATAGTTTGATGAGTTCGATGAAGTCATCTTTCGAGACGGGCAGTGAAATGTTATCCAGGGAATCTATGAGGAACTCTAGTAAATCATCAACTGGGACCTTTGTAAAAAGTGACGTTACATCAAAGCTGACCAGTTTAAAATCATGATTAATGTGCAAGTTATTGAGTTTATCAACCAGATCCATATTGTTCTTGATATTGGAGTTAGAAATGTTGCCAACTAGGGGGTTTAGTAAGGAAACTAACCATTTCGATAGTTTATAAGAGATTGACCCAACAGAGCTAATGATGGGTCTTGCTGGGTTATTGGGCTTGTGGGTCTTGATTAAACCGTACATGTAAGGCAGTGGAGGGGACGTTGAAGTAAGATGTTTAATGAGAGTAGCTTTGCCTCTCAATAGGGACTTAAGTTTTTTGTTGAACTGGGTGTTGACAGTGTTGAGAGGATTATTTATGAGTTTAGAATATGTTGTAGTGTCACATAAAAGGTCATTCATTTTTGAGATATAGTCATCTTTGTTTAAAATCACTACTGTGTTGGCTTTATCTGCTTTAGTGACATGTAGATCCTTATTTTTCTTAAGGGCTTGGAGTGCTTTGGTGAATCTTTCTGGACAGTTTGAAACACAAGGCTTGGACATAGATGCATACACAACACCTTTACACATGTTCACTTCTTCACTTGTCAAATTACTGAATTTCTCCAAATTGCAAAATGCTTTGGCTATGTCAACACTGTCGACTCCCTTGTTGGAACCATCAAAACTTAAACCATAGCCGAGGGCACACAAGGTATCATTGTCTAGTTGTTTAGAGGAGAGATTCACTACACAGTTGTTATTGGCATCCTTAGTCCAATCACTATTTCTAATAAGGAGTGCCAATTTGTGGTCTATCTTGGCTTGAAGATCAGAACGCTCACGTCTCAGGTTATCAAAACAGTAGTCCAACATGAACTTTTTCCAATAACTCGGTATGGTCATGATAAAAGCGCGCTTTTTTTGTCTTACAATACGGAAGGCTTCATCCACTTCAATTTTCTTTATTTCAAAATGTTTCTTAAGGATGATTTCTTGGAACTCATCAAAGGGGCGGTCAGACATCTTAAGGACACGTTGTGGGAGGATTGATCTTGGCATAACTTTTTCACTGAGGCATGTCTGGAGAAATTTCAAACGTATTTTCAATTTGTGGGCCTTGATCATCGAAGAGGAGTATTCAGTAACGAAAGGAGACAGTCCAGGACAGCTTGTAGAGAAGATGAAGAAGTGGCGCGTGGAATCCATTTATGCAAGTAAATCACTGTAGGTGCGCGTGATCTAGGTATATGCTGATAACCACCAGGAAAGAAGAAAACACGAAGTTCCCAAGCGCTTTCGTGTAATTCACATCTTCAGGGGTGAGTACAGACTAGATAGAGTAATGCAGAACAAGATGAATATATACAGAGGAGGGTGAGACCAGGTCCACAATGGTCAGGTAATGACCCTACTAATCTTTAAATGGCACACAACGGTTGGTGGTTGGGTCAGATGGGACAGTGACCCGCCCTCTCACCTGATCACAAATCTTCTTAATTACAAAGTTGTCCAGCTTGTACAAGCCGTTACTCAAATTCATGTTGAATGCTTCGGTATGTTTAATAAGACTAGATTCTATGATGTTCCTACTATCAATTGAATTACATGGTAATATTGAGGAGGCATTATCCCAGTCAATGCAATGCTTGTTATCCCTCAAATGAACAAACAGAGCATTGGATTCCTGGCCTGTCCTGACACTGTATTTGTGTTGTTTAATTCTAGTTACAAGATCTTTACCTGTCTGGCCTAAGTAAAACATATTACATTCCTTGCAAGGAACTTTATAAATGCAACCAATTGTGTTGTTGGGGGAGTTCTTGATTAACATTTGTTTAACAGTGCATGAGTTTTTAAATGCCACATTGACGTTCCAAGATTTTAGCTGTGCCGGAATGTGTGAGAAATTTTTGTGGAATGGTAATATTAAGATATTCTTATGGTCATGGGTGGGCTTGGGATCAGTTCTATAAAAAGTTTTCTTAGTAATGTTTAAGCATTTGTCTATGAAAGATCTAGGGTATTTAAGGTTTGAGCCAATATTATATATATATTTGTATTCCTCATCGATGAATTCCGGACTGCAAATTCTCAAGGCACGTAAAAACATTGTTGTAAATACTGACTGTTTGACTTTATTATGGTGGGCAGAATAATAATGAATGTATGAACACACATTGGTTGGTTTTCTATAAATACTGAACTTGAAAGTGTTACCTATTCTGTGTATCAGACAGTCTAGGAATGGCAATTTACAGTCTTGCTCTAATTCCACAGTGAATTTGATCGAGGGGGCTAAGTTGTTAAGTTGTGGTAGGAAAACTTTTAGGTCCTCATTGCATGGCCAGAGACATAATACATCATCAACATATCTAAACCAGACTGCTGAGGGTGGTAAAATATTACTTAATAGTTTCTTTTCAAAGAATTCCATATATAGGTTGCTTAATACAGGTGAGAGTGGATTACCCATTGCCATACCAAATTTTTGAGCATAATATTCCTCATTGAATTCGAATTTGCAATCCTTAATACATAGTTTGATGAGTTCGATGAAGTCATCTTTCGAGACGGGCAGTGAAATGTTATCCAGGGAATCTATGAGGAACTCTAGTAAATCATCAACTGGGACCTTTGTAAAAAGTGACGTTACATCAAAGCTGACCAGTTTAAAATCATGATTAATGTGCAAGTTATTGAGTTTATCAACCAGATCCATATTGTTCTTGATATTGGAGTTAGAAATGTTGCCAACTAGGGGGTTTAGTAAGGAAACTAACCATTTCGATAGTTTATAAGAGATTGACCCAACAGAGCTAATGATGGGTCTTGCTGGGTTATTGGGCTTGTGGGTCTTGATTAAACCGTACATGTAAGGCAGTGGAGGGGACGTTGAAGTAAGATGTTTAATGAGAGTAGCTTTGCCTCTCAATAGGGACTTAAGTTTTTTGTTGAACTGGGTGTTGACAGTGTTGAGAGGATTATTTATGAGTTTAGAATATGTTGTAGTGTCACATAAGAGGTCATTCATTTTTGAGATATAGTCATCTTTGTTTAAAATCACTACTGTGTTGGCTTTATCTGCTTTAGTGACATGTAGATCCTTATTTTTCTTAAGGGCTTGGAGTGCTTTGGTGAATCTTTCTGGACAGTTTGAAACACAAGGCTTGGACATAGATGCATACACAACACCTTTACACATGTTCACTTCTTCACTTGGTCTCACCCTCCTCTGTATATATTCATCTTGTTCTGCATTACTCTATCTAGTCTGTACTCACCCCTGAAGATGTGAATTACACGAAAGCGCTTGGGAACTTCGTGTTTTCTTCTTTCCTGGTGGTTATCAGCATATATATATATATATATATATATATATATATATATATATATATATATATATATATATATATATATGCTGATAACCACCAGGAAAGAAGAAAACACGAAGTTCCCAAGCGCTTTCGTGTATATATAAATATATATATATATATATATATATATATATTGATTATTGAAACATGCAAACATTTCTATAAATTTGGGGGCTCACTGATGAGTTTGGCCTGGGGCCCACAAGTAGGTAAATCCGGCCCTGAGCTCAGTACATTATCATGTTACAGTACTCTACAGTATTTGGATGTAAAGTGTACACTGTACTGGTAATTATTGTGTTTAACTTAAATCAATCAATCCGATATATCTTTTCAGCTTCACTTCCTACACGACTTTGTGAATTCTGACTAATGCCAGTAGTGTGTGTTGCTGATAACATTTTCAAACAACTAACATGGTAAATAGATTATCCTGGGAAAATGCAAACAGAATTTCACAGTGAATCATTAACAACATCTGCAGTTTCTCAGCCTTGTCTCTCAAGTATAGTACTATACAATAGTTTAACAGTAATAACATCGACTTTGTTCAAAATCTCATTATAGGTACTCCTCAACATGGCTATTAACCAAAGTTATCATGTGGATAGTCTTAATACTGCTATTAAGATGGCTATTAACCTAAGCTAATATGTGGATATATGAATAAAATGCGAGAATCAGTATCGGTACATTGTTGTTGCAGCGCGGGGTACTTATCCACCTGTACTGGGACCTTGATTTTGTATGAATTTATTGAGTAAAAATCATACATACATACATACATACATACATACATACATGAGGGTTATCGGCCTGGTTATATCATGTTAAACACCTTGTTCAGTTGCAGTTTTTTTTAGGGTAAGAGTGGTAGGTATCGTCACCGGGGCCCATATGCTGCTATTGCTGAAGTAAATTATGTAATGGGATCACTAACCAACATTTCCAATATAATTATTTGCCCTTGATAGTGTAAATACCTAGCGCGTCACTTGGATCAATTCAATTCAATTTCAATTGTTTATTCCATGATAGAGGAAGCGGGATCCCAGTGCTGCCACTCGGTACTCCTGTACAATAACACCAGAAGCATCTGGCAAGTGTCACAAGTATATATAGTATAAATATAATAAAGGGGCTTACTAAAGCCTAAGGAAGGAAGGATATTCCTTTAACACATAATCAATGTTATTTACATAATATCTGGCCAGTATTGGGAGGATCATCGTGTCTCCGTCAGGGGGTCGTGGAGTGGTGGTCCAGCAGGCGTCACGGAAGCGTTGTGTGTGGGGACATCTTAGGAGGTAGTGGATAAGGGTGCGGCTGTCGGGTCTTCTGCATAATGCACAAGAGCGTTGCTCAGGGGATGCGGGGATACCAATCTCCCAAGCAAAGTCATACCCAATGATGATACGGGCAGCAATCACGTCCCTTTTCCGCGACCCTTTCCCATAGACATACGAGAGGTCAGGAAGTTTACGGAGGACATCGTACCAGGTGGGCGGGGAGTCCAGGGGGATGGCTGCTTCCCGAGCTTCTCTCTGTTTGCGGCGAATTTGGGTCCTAAGCTGTAAAAGTGTTCGAGGAACAACGTAGTCAGGTGTGGTCTTGTTGCAACCAATCTTGGCAAGGCCATCTGTTGCCTCATTCCCCAAGATACCGACATGACTGGGCATCCATAGGAATGTCACAGGACGGCCTGCATCCTGAAGTGTGGATGTTAACCCTCGTATTCGGAGGATGAGGTCCTTATTTTCTCCTGATCCAAATGCGATCCCGTCGAGAGCAGACCTGAAATCGCAGCAGACAAGCAAGGGCAGAAACCATCTGCTTCTTCCTCAGCGAGAAGGGCAGCAAGGAGGGCTATTAATTTCGCCTGAGTGGAGGATGCCCCGTCAGAAACTGTGAGAGACAGTTTGATAGGCTCAGGGGCATCAGGACGGGAGATGTAGACACCAGCCCCGGTCCGACCTGTAGCGAGGTCAACAGGACCACCAGTGTAGAGGACGACCTTACCTGGGGACCAGTGGGCGATCCTGGAGAGGTGGTATTTGCAGAGAATAACAGGGTTCACGTGGGATTTCGGGAGCGGTCCACCTAGGGCAACCACTTCAGGTTGAAAATCCAGCCAGGGAGATGGAGACGAACCAACAGCAGGGGTTCACTTGGGTCTTGGGTTGCATATCGTAACGTGCGTATTTCTCTCTCACAAGTTCAGGGTTCGAATCGCCTCTGGTTTAAATGTATGTCTGCACCAACATTGGATAAACTAACCACCCAGATGGCTTGTGTCCCGATATTAAGTTTTCTTATATATGGAAAACCATAATACTCAGCTTTTGGATACGCCCCTAGTAACTACGCCACTTGCAACCACGCCACTAGCAACTACGCGTGTATTATCATTTTATATTTAGCCTTTCGTCCAGAGGTTTGCCACTGAGGGAATTAGTATGACTGAACATTCATAAATAGTAAATGAGGAACTCTGAGGTAGGTTATTATTGCACGGGGACGAAGCCATAATGTGGGGTGAAATGAAACCTAACCTAACCTCACCCTGTAAATCAAACCAAGTGTGTGTGTAGTGATGAATTGTCTTATAATAACTGGGGATCATTCAGCAGCATCAATCAACATCATTATTCATCATCACCATTATCATCATCATTCATTATTTATCATCATTCATCATCATCGTCGTCATCACATATACGCCATCATTATCGTCATCATCATCATCATCATCACACACACCACACATCATCACACACACCACACATTACCACCCCTGAGCTCTCTCCCCCGCCCGCCTTCACTACCAGCCGTGTCAGTTGGTACAAATTAGTGGTTATTTCGGTTCGTTTACGCCATGTTGTAGATTTTCTCATAAAAATAAATATATCGTAAAATACCAAATAAAAATCTTTGTTTGGCATATGCAATAAATTATGATTATCTACATGACATTACGTGTAATTTATTGAGAATGTATTCATCATGCAGAACCTCTACCAATGGGAATATGTCAACCTGTCGTTTGTATCATGAGCTGTGAGTGGCTGGTAACCACAAAGGAGCGCGGAATCTGTATCGAGAGTTTTGAGTGGCTGGGCACCACAAACGAAGCTCTGAATCAGGAGTCGAGCTTGGAGCCACATTTCTCTGAACCATCTGTGATTTTTGTTGATCAGCTGAATAAAAAACGTTTCTCATTATTTCTTGCAGAAGCAACTCAGTTTTTCTGTTAGTGAGCATTTACATGTAATATCCGGTCCTTATCATTACAAGAGCGTCGGTTAGATAGAAGTTTCGATCGGGTGGTTCAGTGTCTGGGAGTCGAGTTCTCAGTTGTCACTTTGGAAGGTATCAGTCTTTCTTATTGTGTCAAATTAAGCAAAACAAATATGGCCACGCCAGCCATCCGATTAAGTGTTATTACTAAAGCTCGCAAGTGACGCTTTATATCATGTGCTTCAAGACCACAAGAGCGTATGTTCGTACTGGAGATGTTTCAGTGTGCGGTGAAGATGTGGATGAACTTTAGACCAGGGACAGCCAGACGTGGAGGGAGGGAGCCGGTCAGTAGTGAGACGGTCGAGGCGAGTAGTGGATGTGTGAT
Source organism: Homarus gammarus (assembly GCA_958450375.1). NCBI lineage: Eukaryota > Metazoa > Arthropoda > Malacostraca > Decapoda > Nephropidae > Homarus > Homarus gammarus. Next base: position 264,765 of record CAUDMG010003943.1, read on the forward strand.
GGAAGTTAACGTTTACAAAATGCTCCTAAATTAATACATCCAGTTGTCAAGGATTATAAAATACAGACGCCATCATGTGTGTGTTGGTGTTGGAAAATATAAGGTATGTCGTTGTGTATATTTCCCTTACAACTTATTTCTCTCTCCAATCTCCTTCAATTCGATAGCCCATTAATTGTATAGAAATGTTGATGACTGGGACTTAATTATACTGAATGATCTTGACAGCTTCACTGGGGTAGAAATCCATTTTAAAGTGATTTGGTTGTAGGAGTTTAAGGTTAGGTACCAGAACAAGGCCACCACCCACGCTGATTAACCCGACCTTCTCCCCTAGACCATTATCCGGTTTAGCATTTATACAAAGTCTTTTAACACGGCTTTAGAGGATTATGAACATTAGATTAACACCTAATCGTGTCCATGATCAAACCTTATAAGTGGTTGTTCCCAGTCGGCGTAATAGAGATGTCTCAACTGTGTACATTATGCCTTCAGTCTTCATTGGTGTATTCATAAGTGTTCTAAGTGGTCTATGATTGTCGGGAACAAAATGTAAACAGCACTTTTAGGCTGAAACGTATGTAACAATATAAGCAACTAACCACTCAGCGCAGCCTAACTCAGCTCGACATTAGCCATCACGTGAAGATTAGGCACCCAATCAGATTTTACTTGTTATACACAGAAGTGCCACTTTTGGTGGGGGGGGGGGGGGGGTGTAACGGTAGTTAATCTTCAGGTGATATAAGATGGGCTGCTGCCATGTCTTCGTGATTTCATAATTTTATCTTGTTTAAACCAAACATGATTTCTATGAGCGTTTTAAATCCCAGTGTAAGAGGCGGTGTTACCTTGTTCACCTGACAGTCAAATATTGTTGCCAGGTACAATCAAATCCATCTTGAGTACATCAGTTGGTCACTGTGGAGGAATGATGGTGGTGGGGAAGTGTTTATAGTGGGGGTGGTGGGGAAGGGTTTATAGTGGTGATGGTGGTGAGGAAGTGTTTATAGTGGTGGTAGCGGGGAAGTGTCTGTGGTGGTGGTGGTGGGGGGAAGTGGAAGTGTCTGTGGTGGTGGTAGGTAACTCACTTGCCAACCTCCAATCACCAGTGTAAAGGTGATATTTTCGACAAGTAGAATAATATACTTTTGTGCTTTAAATTATTAGATAGTCAAGTGAAGTATAATGGTCAAATAAATAGTTTACTTTCCATTATCACCGTATTTACTGTGTTGGGAAAAAATATTTGTGACCTTCGTAAGATATTTACTGATATTTAGGCAAATGAAAAAGAGAAATTAAAGAATATCACTATCAGAAAAGAGGATGTGGTTAAGAAGATAAATAAATCAAAGAAGACAAAATCCCCAGGGCCGGATGAAATTTTCCCTCGAGTTTTGAAAGAGTGTAGGGAACAGATTAGCGGACCCCTCGTAAATTTATTTACAAAATCATTAGACACGGGAGTTGTGCCAGACTTGTGGAAACAGGCAAATGTAGTGCCCATATTCAAAAAGGGAGACAGAGCATCAGCATCAAATCACCGGCCGATTAGTTTGACGTCAGTAGTGGGTAAATTTCTTGAATCAATTATAGCAAATATCATCCGATCGCATTTAGAGAAAAACAAATTAATCTACGACTCTCAACAAGGGTTTACAAAGGGAAAATCTTGTCTAAAAATCAGATGACTTTCTTTTTTAGGAAAGTCTTCGAGGTAGTAGATAATGACGAAAATTACGATGTTATTTACTCAGACTTTAGCAAAGCGTTTGACAGAGTACCGCATCAGAGGCTTCTGAGAAAAGTAAAGGCTCATGGTATGGAGGGGAAAGTTTTAAATTGGAGAAAATCATGGCTTACCGATAGAACACAGAGGGACAGCGTAGATGGTGTTAAATCTGAGTGGGGCTGTGTAACCAGTGGGGTTCCCCAGGGGTCAGTACTGGGCCCACTCTTGTTCATAATCTACATAAACGATCTAGATACTGGGATCAGCAGTGACATAAGTAAGTTTGCGGATGACACCAAAATAGGGCGGCAGATTAATTCAAGGAAGGATGCAAATGCACTATACTAGGATTTAAATAAACTGCAGGAGTGGTCAGTAAAATGGCAAATGAAATTCAACACCAGCAAGTGCAGCGTACTTAATATTGGAAGAACAAATACTGTCAATATATACAGCCTTAACAACATCAATCCACAGAAGTCTACTTGTGAAAGAGACTTAGGGGTACTTGTAAGCACGGACCTACGGCCTAGAAAACAGTGCGTTAATGTTCGAAATAAGGCAAACATGAACCGGCTGGTTGAAGTCAAAGTTAACCAGATTGGTTCATGTATATTATTATTAGGCTTTAGTAACGAAACCCAATTGAAGTTTCTTCTTTTATTAAAAAGTATTATTTGTATAATTCCTGAGTGTAGATCAACCGTAAGTTCCACTATTTATGAGTGTGATAAGAAAGGACGGCGTCTATGTAAATAGACGTGAATCAAAGTCCGTTCGATGTAAGTTAATGAGTGAGACTCTGAGTAGTGACCCATCAAGGGAGAACGGAATAGACGCGTCATCCTCCCTCGAGGGAAGACGGAGCCATCCACTGCGGCTCTCAAATAACGTCTTTCTCTAGTCAAGGATACCAAGCTACTGCCCGCTTTATGTGGCCAGGAGCCGGCTACTTTATGCCTTTACTCAGCATAGTATGACACAGCTTCCCGTGGGCACACCTTATCACGTGCATTGAACATGTCACCTCATAGCCAGTGGAAAGTTACAGGGGATGAATCCGTATATAAATCAAATGTAATTAACCCATTTATATAATTCTTATGTTTATGAAACATGGACCATTACAAACAAAGTATTAGGTTTTATATCTAGAAGTGTAAGTAATAAGAGTGCAGAGGTCTTATTGCAACTATATCTTGCGCTAGTCAGGCCGCACCCCCATTATGCGGTTCAGTTCTAGTGCCCTTATTATAGAATGGATATCAATTCACTGAAGTCGGTGCAGCGAAGAATGACGAGAATGATTCCGGGACTTAGAAACCTTTTATATCAAGATAGGTTAAATAAACTAAACTTGCATTCCCTAGAAGAGTGCGGAGAGATACGATAAAGTATTTAAGTGGGTGAAAGGAATCAATAAAGGAGATATAGACAAAGGTCTTATAGTATCCGAGCAAGATAGGACTCGTAGCATCGGATTTAAGTTGGATAAGTTTAGGTTTAGGAGGGAGATAGGAAGGAACTGGTTCACAAATGGGGTGGTTGACGAGTGGAACAAGCTTAGCAATTTTGTAGTAAGTGCTGGAACGCTGGAAAGTTTTAAAAGGAGCCAGCAGCCAACCCACTTGAACACTATCTCCTGGACTGCGAAGTCACACAAAGCCTCCGAAACAGAACTCAAAACGCCCAAGAAGAACACACAACACCAGCGGCCACTCTAACCCGAAAGGCCCAAACAAACCACATTCACCACCTTCTCCGGGTCATCACACGATACCCACCACCCAGATAGCTTTGGAAGTATCCTCTCCCAGCAAGTGCGGACCCCAGTTCGGGGGGCGCGCCACTCTGAAACTGACCACGTCCAAGAGTGGGGGTTGGTGGTAAGCGTCCACTGATCGGGGGTCCGCTCACACTTGCAACCTGCAGTATCCTTCCATATCTGCAGGTAGGACCACCTCCAATCCCAATCCGGTCTGGCTGCTCCAGGAGCTCCAGCCAAAACCACCGAACGGGCCACCTATAGGCAAAGGCCCGTGTCGGACTACGGTCCTACAATCTCATCAACAACAACATCTCACAAACTGCTCACACTCGTCCTGGGTGTGTAGGAGGAGTCGGGACCAGTGTTCAGCTTGTCTTCAGGTTCCCACGCGTTCACTATCTGGGTCCAAATGGTCTCTATAGGGTTGAGGTCTGGGTAGCACTCAGTCATAGTAATCGCTTAACACAAGCAATGGCTCTATACAATATTATATTTGTGATATTAAATGTTTCAATAAAAATACAACACTATTATTCTATTGGGTAAAGGAAAAGTTGTATTGTTTAACTGGAAGAAATTTATTGAATATGGACCTGGAGATTTAGATGGCCAGTCGAAAAGGTCAATTTCATTCGACCTTTCCCCTGACCAGTGCTTCATCTCTCGTGCCGTGTGAACAAGGCAGTTATCAAAGAAGTGAACAATATTCATCAAACATAATTTGTTAACACTTATATCATGAATTGGCGCCTTCATATAGGTGAAAATGCCCGACTTAGAAAAATATAATAGGCGAGTGTGGAGGCACGGATGGTGGGCAGCCTCCAGCAGCTCGAGGCAAACGTCAGAGATGATGATGGGTAATGTAAACTGTTGTACACTGAAGAGGAAAAATAAGAGATAACTGTATTATATACTGATGGAAAAAAGAACAAAATATTGGTATTGAGGGAAAGGTGTTTGTTGATCAAGTAACCCAAATTAAGGAGCACATTTCAGTATTAATAGTATGGATAGATCTACGTAGTATTAGTTAAGGGCTGCAAATTGGTGCCATATTTTACTGTAATAATACAAGACTAATACCATATGTTGGAGTTTGATAAACTTTGTATAGGAGAAACTTTTCAAGACATTACAAATTCTAAATTGCAATTTACAATATGTATGCCCTTTTTGACCCGATCTAATGTTGACACTGGTGTATATACTATTCAACACAGTATGATGGCTCACTGGCAAAGTACCTGTTGTGGATGATGGAGGCCTCGGGTTCGACTGCCAGATGGATTGAAGTCGTGTTGAACTGGACGAAGCAGAGACAGAATTTTGAATGGTTCGTAAGTAAAATTAATGTTTTACCAGTGATGTTGGGGCTGGTGCAATGGAATTACTCTGCTATAGAGAAAGAAGCTGTGGCTCTGCTTATGGCACTGGAAAAGTTTAACATATATCTTGGCAACACCTACGAGAGAATTGTAGTTTACACTGACCATAATTTATTACAGTTCAGAAGTCGAATGAAAAACAAGAATCAGAGAATTAATAGAAGGTGATTAACTCTGCAGGGAAGGACTTGCTATGTTGTGTAGGAGTGAGGGAAGGACTTGGTATGTTGTGTAAGAGTAAGGGATGGACTTGGTATGTTGTGTAGGAGTGAGGGATGGACTAGGTGTGTTGTGTAGGAGTGAGGGAAGGTCTTGAAGTTTTGTGTAGGAGTGAGGAAAGAACTTGTAGTTTTGTGTAGGTGGGAGGAAAGGACTTGTAGTTTTGTGTAGGAGTGAGGGTTGGACTTGGTGTGTTGTGTAGGAGTGAGGGAAGGACTTGAAGTTTTGTGTAGGAGTGAGGAAAGAACTTGTAGTTTTGAGTAGGAGGGAGGAAAGGACTTGTAGTATTGTGTAGGAGTGAGGGAAGGACTTGCAGGGTAGTGAAGGAGTAAGAGAAGGACTTGTAGTGTGGTGCAGGAGTAAGGGAAGGATTTATAGGGTGGTGTAGGAATGAGGGAAGGACTTGCAGTATTGTGTATGAGTGAGAGAAGGACTTGCAGGGTAGTGAAGGAGTGAAGGTAGGACTTGTAGTGTGGTGTAGGTGTGAGGGAAGGACTTGTAGTGTTGTGTATGAGTGATGGAAGGACTTGTAGTGTTGTGTATTAGTGACGGAAGGACTTGTAGTGTGGTGTAGGAGTGAGGGAAGGACTTGTAGTTTTGTGTAGGAGTGAGGGAAGCACTTGTAGTGTGGTGTAGGTGTGAGGGAAGGACTTGTAGTGTTGTGTAGAAGTGAAGGAATGACTTGTAGTGTGGTGTAGGTGTGAGGGAAGGACTTGTAGTGTTGTGTATGAGTGATGGAAGGACTTGTAGTGTTGTGTATTAGTGAGGGAAGGACTTGTAGTGTTGTGTAGAAGTAAGGGAAGGACTTGCAGTGTTGTGTAGGAGTGAGAGAAGGACTTGTAGTGTGGTGTAGGAGTGAGGGAAGGAATTACAGAGTTGTGAGGAAGTGAGAGATGGACTTGCAGGGCTGTGTAGGAATGAGGGAAGGACTTTTATTGTGGTGCAGGAGTAACGGAAGGACTTGCAGGGCTGTGTAGGAGTGAGGGAAGGTCTTTTATTGTGGTGTAGGTTTGAGGGAAGGACTTGTAGTGTGGTGTAGGTTTGAGGGAAGGACTTGTAGTATTGTGTAGGCGTCAGGGATGGACTTGGTATGTTGTGTAGGAAGGACTTGTAGTGTTATGTATGAGTGAGGGAAGGACTTACAGGGTTGTGAAGGTGTGAGAGAAGGACTTGTTGTGTGGCGTAGGAGTAAGGGAAGGATTTATAGGGTTGTGTAGGAGTGAGAAAAGGACTTGTAGTGTGGTGCAGGAGTAAGGGAAGGACTTGCAGGGTTGTGTAGGAGAAAGACAAGGATTTGTAATGTGGTGTATGAGTGAGGAAAGGACTTGTAGTGTGGTGTAGGAGTGAGGGAAGGACTTGAAGTTTTGTGTAGGAGTGAGGAAAGAACTTGTAGTGTGGTGTAGGAGTGAGGGAAGGACTTGTAGTATTGTGTAGGAGTGAGGGAAGGACTTGTAGTATTGTGTAGGAGTGAGGGAAGGACTTTTAGTTTTGTGTAGGTGGGAGGAAAGGACTTGTAGTTTTGTGTAGGAGTGAGGGTTGGACTTGGTGTGTTGTGTAGGAGTGAGGGAAGGACTTGCAGGGTTGTGTAGGAGAAAGACAAGGATTTGTAATGTGGTGTATGAGTGAGGAAAGGACTTGTAGTGTGGTGTAGGAGTGAGGGAAGGACTTGTAGTGTGGTGTAGGAGTGTGGGAAGGACTTGTAGTATTATGTAGCAGTTAGAGATGGACTTGTAGTTTTGTGTAGGAGAGAGGGATGAACTTGGTCTATTGTGTGGGAGTGAGGGAAGGAATTGCAGTATTGTGTAGGAGTGAGGGAAGGACTTGTAGTATTATGTAGCAGTTAGGGATGGACTTGTAGTATTGTGTAGGAGTGAGGGATGAACTTGGTCTGTTGTGTGGGAGTGAGGGAAGGACTTGCAGTATAGTGTAGGAGTGAGGGATTGACTTAGTATGTTGTGTAGGAGTGAGAGAATTTCGTAGTAAATACTCTATCTCATTCACCAGATTGAAAATAAAATACAAGTGTTTTATCTTTTGGGAGGGAGTTTTATAAGGCACTGAATATATTTGATTGGGAGGTAATTAATTACACTGCTTCTTCAGTAGGTAGGACTATATTTTATATATGTTCCTGTAAGTAAACATTGTCTAGTATGTTATATATATTAATTTACAATAAGTATGTAATAAGTAAATCAGCTTAACGTTGTGCATTTGTTAGGTAAAATAGTATGGTAATTGGCGGCATGGTATCCACATTGTGTGGGTTACGGCAAGTGCAGGGAGGTAGACGAGCCTGGCTGGTGATAGTGTGTGGTACAATTGGTCTGGACTCAGGATATATTTATATGGAGATAAGTGGTGTATACTTTTGTACTTTTCTAGTGTATGGTGAGGCTGAGGTTCGGGTTTGGGTTAATTTAGGCTGTGGTCATCTGTACTGTACTTAAATTGTTCCTTTACTTGACCTTTGTCTGTGGTCTCTTAACTTTATAATGCTAAGTTATGCATTTCATGATTCATCTTCAACATGATACCTATATTTTGAGTTAATCTGAGGGTTATTATTGAGAATCTGGTGGAGATAATATAAGAGTCATTATAGTGTTTACCCTGCTTGTTGTTGTGACCACTCGTGTGACTTGTGACTTGACTAGTGGTAAATTCTTGATAAAGAGGAGTGCTGGCATAACAGTATGAAGAAAGAGTGATTTTTAATTCTTGTTGCCTTGCAATATATAAAAAAAAATATTTTTGGTTAATAAAATTTTAATTTCACAGGTATTAACAGAAAATACAACTCCAGGAAGGATGAGGACCATAACTTGGTGTACAAATGAAGAGGCGACATCAAGATGGACAAGAGAAACGATCAAGAGTACAGTAAAGGATGAACATTCTCTAAATAACTCAGTCTACCAAACATGACAGGAAGTTGTATTGTATATATGTAAGTGTTGGTTAAATACGTCCACATAAATGCTAAAACAGATTATAACAGTGTGTTGAAATCTTATCTACTGACTACTGTAGAGATACTGTAGCACTGTAGGAGTGAGGAAAGAACAAGCAATATTATGTAAGAGTGAGGGAAGGACATGCGGTGATGTGGAGGAGTGAGGAAAGGTTATGCAGTGTTGTGTAGGAGTGAGGGAAGGACATGCGGTGATGTGGAGGAGTAAGGGAAGGACATGAAGTCTTGTGTAGACGAGGGAAGGACTTCTAGTATTGTGTAGGATTGAGGGAAGGACTTGCAGTGTTGTGTAGAAATGAGGGAAGGACATCTAGTATTGTGTAGGAGTGAGGGAAGGACTTGTAGTATTGTCTAGGCGTGAGGGATGGACTTGGTATGTCGTGTAGGAGTGAAGGAAGGACTTGTAGTATTGTGTAGGAGTGAAGGAAGGACTTGTAGTATTGTATAGGAGTGAGGGAAGGACTTGCAG
>CAUDMG010003944.1:0-5000 GCA_958450375.1 Homarus gammarus
TATACAATTTAATCATAATAACAATAATATTTTAAAAATTTTATTTTTATGAAAATAATTACATTAATATTATTAATGTTAATTTTTATTTATGACTAATATATTAAAGAAAAACATATTAAAAAGTACATAAAAACTTAAATATTTGAAACATATATATTACAATCAAACCTCACTATAACAAATTTCAACGAAATACATTAAAAAAAATATGTCTTAAAATAAAATTTTAGAAAAAAAATCAAATTTTTAATAAAATAAAATCTTGACATAATGTATATTATTATTTGTACTAAATTTTAAAATTTTTTCAAATTTAATAATTGCAAAAATAAATCATTTGAAATTTTTTAAGGAATCACAATAAAAAAAATTAAATATACAAACTTCCAATTTTATAAAAAAAAAAAGATTTGATCACACCAAAACAATGCATATAACAATTATATAATCAAAAATATAAAATACATTGAATAGTTATTTTATTAAAAATGAAATTTTAAAAAAAAACAAAATTTTATCCAAATTTTTAATTCAACAATACCTATTTAATTTTTTTCTTAAACGATAACAAATTAAATATGATATCTGAAAACTATAACATAATAAGAAAGATACTATTTTTTCTAACAATTTATTAATAATTGATAAACTAGATTATGAACATACAAGAAAATTAAAATTATGAAATTATAGTTAAAAGAATTTTTTTGTATGAATTTTTGATTATGAATACTAAGAAGATATAAAATGCACTTCATAATTGTGTAAAGATTTTACTGTTTTACAATTTAACGAAGACATAATATAGCAATTTCAGAACAATTTAATTTTTTATTTTAATTTAGAACAACATTTTTTAACTCAGATAAATAATATTTTAATATAATTAATATTTTTTTTGATAAAAAAAATCGGCATCTTCAATTTTAATTTTCATCAGTTACTGATACTAATAACAAAAATTTTTAACGCATTTTATGGACATAAAAGTATAAGATCTAATTTTTTTTTTTTTGAAAATTCCTAAGAAATAATTACTGTAATTTATGTCAAAAAACTCACTCTATGTTAATCAACAAATAACAATTATGTATAGTAACTCTAATTTTGATAATCAACGTTTTGAAAAAATTCATGTCAAATTGATATATTAACGATCAAACAATATTTAAATTTTTCACAACATCCGAACAATTTTCAATATTATTAAGGTAAAATATTTTTTATTGTATTACACAACCAATAATCGTCACAACATTTAATAAAATCTAGACCTGCACACTGTACTAAATTAGATTTGAACTATGAAAAATTTAGACAATTTTAAATTTCAAAGAAAAAAACTGAGAATTAACATGAATAGAAACTAGAACATCAAAGAAAAAAACATCTGTATATTGTAAATGAAAAATTTTGATATATATTGGACTAATATCATTTTCAAACTTAAAATTTGATTAAATTCGGCTAATGTATTATTTTCGTAGTAAATCGTCCTGCAAACAGATTTGATAAAATTATGCTAAATACTCATACTCAGTATAACAATAATAAGCTTATAGGATAAAAGTAATTTAGTCTGATACTGTATAAACGTTTAACACTAATAACGTAAATAAGTACGTATAAAATTTTTAAAAAGAATAAGATTGTTTAAAAAATAGTATATAATCTAAAATACAAATTTTAATTTGGAATAATTTTATGATTAACAGCATAAAAATTTTTTGATACTATTAAATTTTTTTCATAATTATAAAATACACTAATTTTGATAAAAGTATTTTTGTAATTTGAACAAATTTTATTTTAAATTTTTATATAGACATAATTTTTATATAAATAGATAACATACGAAAAATTACGTTGATCACATCAAAATATACATAAATAATAAGCCAAGATTTTTTCACACTATAAAAACAAAAATTTCAGAAAACGTAATTATCTGACAATACATTCATCTTTTACATTAACCCACACAATGTTAATCCCTTTACATGACAAGACCAGACCATCTCGTTGATACTCATTAATAAATCTAAATTTATACCATAGTACACTACTTTAGAAGGAAAAATTTTAATCGTAAAATGTTTTGGTACATTCAGATATAAAAGAATTTAAAGATATGATATGAACAACCATGATTTTACTAATATGAAAAAATATTTTTGAAAATTCTGTACTAAAGCAATTATATTTTTTTTTTTTTAAAAAAATAAGGATAAAAAACACCCAACGTATGGATATTGAAAAATAGAATATTCAAATAAAATGTATGTAAACTAGTTTATGTGATTAAGAAAATATCCATAAGATTAGTGCATTAAAAACTGTATTTGTACAATTTTTTTTTTATATATTTTACAGAATATATCAATCTGTGGTACATATCTTCGTATAATGTGATATAATTTTTTCAACGTAATCGATTTTTTTTAAAGGTAAACAATGAATTTTTATTATGAAATAAATTTTATAGTAACAATAACACTACAAAATAAGAACGATGTAATTACTAAGATATAAATATAGAATTACTAAAACGGAATAAAACTCATGTATAAGATAATGATATGTTATCCAACCTATTGTCTGTAAATTTGTTGTATAGCATAAATATCAGAAACAAACAAACTCAAATTATGTGAAAATAGATTAATCAAAAAACTAGATTTTATAAGTCAAACACATTATCGTAATAATGACATTATAAATTTTATTGTACATTTTAATTAATAATTTGCTAATTTTGTTCTAAACTCAATAGTCTATTTTTTTTGAAGCATAATGTTTATACTTTGATATAATCCTAATTTTTTACAAAATAAAATAGACATAAAAATCGAAGAAACCCAGAATTTTTTAATTAAACATTTAATTATTCCTTAATTGTTAATTAATTGAAATTAATACCATATCAACAAATCGATTAATATATCACAATGCATTTAATTCATTTCAGACGCATTTAAAATACCATCAATTACAACCCTTAAAAATGATAATTTTAGTATCAGAACCAATTTTTCAAACAATATCACCTTTGATTATTAATACATTTATAATCACTAGTAACAGATTGCTTTTGTACTCAAAAGTTTTACTAGACCAACTCTTCAAAATTTCAGAAATACAATAAATAAAAAATAAATTCAAAATCCAACATAGATAACTCATAATTTGTTACACAAAAATATTAATATAATTTATTTAATTTTACCAAAACAAAAAAAAAAAAATTTTCAAAGAAAAATTACAAAACAAAAAATTTTTTTTAATTTTTATTGAAAATAACAACATATTCTTTTTCACCTGACAACACAACACCCGTAAAAAAACAAAACAACATTTAATTACAATGGGCACAACTAAAACCAACCAAATTATTATTTTACAAATTTACAATCAAGAAATTTACAACTTCCCCATCTTTATTTATTCCAACTTTTCACCATCCATTTTTTACATTCACCCCCAACCCCAGCCATCGCTGATGGCCCTTTGCGAACCCCCACTTTACACTTTACCCCCGCATTTACCACCCGCTTATCAATTTACTCCAACCTCTTTGACCAGAAGACCACATTAAACTCAACAATTTTTACACTATTTTTAATTACCACAAAGAAAAACAATTACAACATTATAGAAACTTTATTAGCACCTATTCAATACCACAACCCACCACCCGAGACAACCCACTTCTAACACAAACTTTTAAAAAAACGAAACATCAATTCACAGAACACACAGACATTTTTAATTATTTTTTTTTCAAACCCCACACATTACCCAACACAACACCACCAACCTTTAAATAACAATCTCCATATTTCTCATTAACAACAAACAAAATAATTTTATACAACCAATTTAATAATACATTCCATAAACCAAACCAAAAACATTAAAACCGATACACACATTCACATACATTATTTTTCATTACAATCTTTACCCGATCCCACTTTTTACAAACATTTTTTTACAATTTTTCCCCAAAACCTTTTTACAATACATTACCACACCTCCCCTTTCACATACGCCCCTAACCCCCTAGCTTTTTGCCTTCACAAATAACCGAACAATATCATATCATTAACCTTTCCGACGCGTACAACCCACTTCCCCCCCCACCTTTCACTTCGTCTCCCACTCCATTTTCACTTTTTTCTGTTCCCTACCTGTACCCCCCCAACCCTTTTCACCCGCAGGCCCCCACTTCACTCACCCCCGCTTCCCCCCTTCCCCGCCCCCCACCTCCTTTCCTTCCCCCCGCATCCCTTACTTTTCTCCTTGCCTCCCTCCTCCTCCCCACTTCCCCCTCCGCTCCCCCCCCCTCCCCCCTTTCTTCCTCTTTCCCTCCTTCTCTCCCCCGCCCACCCCTCTTATTCCCTTCCCCCACTTCTCCCTCTCCTTTCTTCCCCCCCCTTTCCCCCTCTCCCTCCCCACTCCTCCTTCCCCTCCTTCCCTCCCCCCCCCCTACCCCCTCTCCCCCTTTACCTTCCGCCCCCCCTACCTCTCTCCTCTCCCTTCACCCCCCCTCCCTTTCCTTTCCCCTCCTCCCCTTCCCCTCCTCCTCCTCATCCCCCCCCCTCACCCCCACCTTTCCCCCTCCCTCTTCTCCTTCCTTTCCCCTTTTCCCTTCCTCCCCCCCCTCTTCCTCTTTTACCGTTCTTCCCACTCCCTCCTCCTTCTCCCCACCCTTCCTCCTCCTTCCCTCCTCTTCCCCACCACCTTGACCCTCCTTCCTGCCCCCCCCTCCCCCCCCTCCACTCCCTCCTCCACCCCCTCCCCTCCCACCCTCCCTCCCCCCTCCCCTCCACCCTCCCCCCCTCTCCCCTCCCTCCCTTTCTTCTCCCTCCCCCCTCTCCCTTCCCCCTCTCCCCTCCCTCTCACCTCTCTCTCCCTCTTTCCCCTTCTCCCTTCTCGCTCCTCCCCTCTTCTCCCCTTCTCCCCTCTCCCTTCCCCCTCCTCCTTCCCCCCTCCTC
>CAUDMG010003944.1:7500-17500 GCA_958450375.1 Homarus gammarus
TGATTTGAGGGGAGGCTGGGGTGATTTGAGGGGAGGCTGGGATGATTTGAGGGGAGGCTGGGGTGATTTGAGGGGAGGCTGGGGTGATTTGAGGGGAGGCTGGGATGATTTGAGGGGAGGCTGGGGTGATTTGAGGGGAGGCTGGGGTGATTTGAGGGGAGGCTGGGGTGATTTGAGGGGAGACTGGGGTGATTTGAGGGGAGACTGGGGTGATGTGAGGGGAGGCTGGGGTGATTTAATAATGTATAAGGGGAAAATGGGGAGAGGGATGTGATGGTTTGAGGGGAAAATGAGGCGGTTGTGTGAGGGGAGAGGAAGAAGGGGGGAGGGGGGGGGAGTAGAGAGATGGAGGAAGAACGAGAATAAGAAAGGGAGAGAAGAATAGAATTGGATATTTGTTGAAAAGTTTGAAAGAGAGGATGAGGGGAAAATTGAAGAGAGGAAATTTAAAAGAGGGAAGGAAGGAAGGATTAGAGGGAAGGGTGAAGGAATTGGAGATAGAAGGAAGGAAGGATTAGTAAAGGAGGGTATGGAAGATAAGAGATGGGAGAAAATGAGAGAAAGAGAATGGCACGAGAAGAAGAGGGGAATGAAGAAGGGGAGGATTAGAGGAGAAGGGATAAAGAAGAATAATGATGATGATAATGATAAGAAGGATTTAGCAGATTTGTGTAATAGATAATCCACCTCTTGTACAGGTGTTCAGAACTAATTATATTCACCTGGTATCCCAAATCTCATAGGTAAGGTGAAATTTCTCCTTTACTAAGACTCTACCTCTCAAAATGGCCTCAACATTGCACTGAGACTCTTTAGTTAAAATATTTGACTTACTAACCTTTGGGAATGTAGAGCCATGTTATTACCTGTAGTTTGCCAGGTGGATGCAACAGGTGACCCTCCCTGGAATTAACCCCCCCCCCCCCCACCACCATCCGACCCTAATCCCGTGTACCTGAATGTGAGGGTTCAGCTGTGCGGCGGCCATCTTGTTTGTTTACATAACACTTACCACCTCTCTTCCCCCTCCTCTCCCCCCTCCTCTCCCCCCTCCCTTCTCCCCCTCCTCCCCCCCTCACCTGATCGGCTTCTGGTTTCAGCTGATTCCTGGGGATTTCCCGCCAGTGATTGGTTATGTTTCTCGCCTTTGTTTGTTTACGTATAATACTGTAATTATTGGTTGTTTTTGTTTGTCTTGTGTTTTATAGTAACCATTATTGTTATGTGTTATAGATTAGTGAGATTTAGTCGTTGTATTGTAATAGTAATTGGGATCACCTGATGATTAGACGCCTTAACGTTACCTGTGGGGTTAGGTTAGGTTAGGTTAGGTTAGGTTAGGTTAGGTTAGAGTAAGTTGTGGTTGGTTAGGTTATAGTAGGTTAAGATAGCATAATTAAGGTAAGGTAAGGTAAGGTGAGGTAAGGTAAGGTGAGGTGAGGTAAGGTGAGGTGAGGTGAGGTAAGGTGAGGTGAGGTAAGGTAAGGTGAGGTAAGGTGAGGTAAGGTAAGGTAAGGTAAGGTGAGGTGAGGTTAATTTTAGCACGGTTAATCTGAAGGTGAAATTAAGCTGGGATGTTCTTTCTTCACGTCATTCCTTCGTTATCATGTGTTGCTTTGTACGCATAGTTATTGACCTTTGTCTCGGTATTTCCTCCATTCTTCATTCGTCTTCTTGTCCCCCAATTCGTACCTGACGAATACTTTGAAAGAGAGCAATAGAAGGAATGGATAAGGTGAAAGAGGGAGAGTGATGGAATGGGTGATAGAGAGAGAGAGAGAGAGAGAGAGAGAGAGAGAGAGAGAGAGTCGAATAAGGGGAATATAAAGGGAGGGGTATTATCCATCCCCCCTCTCCTCCTCCTCCCCCCTCCCCCCCTCCCTCCCCTCCCCCCAGTAAGAGGGGATGAGGCTGGAGTTATGTAGAGAGAATAGTGAGGGAGTAGAGGGATTTAGGGGGGCTGGTCAGTAGTCTCCCTCCATCCTCCCTCCATCCTTTCTCCCTTCTCTCCCTTTCTTCCTTCCTCCCTTCCTCCTTCCTCTTCCTCCCTCCCCCCTCCCTTCCCTTCCTCCCATCCTGCCTTCCTTCCCACCTTCTCTCCCTTTCTCCCTTCCTCCTCCCCTCCCTACCTCCCTTCTTGTCTCCCTCCCTCCCTCCCTCCTTCTCTTCCCCTCCCTACCACATCCCAAGGGGCGGATTAACTGTGGTGGTGGTGTTAAGTGGTTGGTGGTGGTGTTAAGTTGTGTTAGTGGTGGTGTTAAGTGTGTTGGTGGTGGTGTTAAGTGTGTTAGTGGTGGTGTTAAGTGTGTTGGTGGTGGTGTTAAGTGTGTTGGTGGTGGTGGTGTTAAGTGTGTTAGTGGTGGTGTTAAGTTGTGTTAGTGGTGGTGTTAAGTGTGTTGGTGGTGGTGTTAAGTGTGTTGGTGGTGGTGTTAAGTGTGTTGGTGGTGGTGTTAAGTGTGTTGGTGGTGGTGTTAAGTGTGTTGGTGGTGGTGTTAAGTGTGTTGGTGGTGGTGTTAAGTGTATTAGTGGTGGTGTTAAGTTGTGTTAGTGGTGGTGTTAAGTGTGTTGGTGGTGGTGTTAAGTGTGTTGGTGGTGGTGTTAAGTGTGTTGGTGGTGGTGTTAAGTGTGTTGGTGGTGGTGTTTAGTTTGTTGGTGGTGGTGTTAAGTGTGTTGGTGGTAGTGTTAAGTGTGTTGGTTGTGGTGTTAAGTGTGTTGGTGGTGGTGTTAAGTGTGTTGGTGGTGGTGTTAAGTGTGTTGGTGGTGGTGTTAAGTGTGTTGGTTGTGGTGTTAAGTGTGTTGGTGGTGGTGTTAAGTGTGTTGGTGGTGGTGTTAAGTGTGTTGGTGGTGGTGTTAAGTGTGTTGGTGGTGGTGTTTAGTTTGTTGGTGGTGGTGTTAAGTGTGTTGGTGGTGGTGTTAAGTGTGTTGGTGGTGGTGTTGTTAAGTGTGTTGGTGGTGGTGGTGTTAAGTGTGTTGGTGGTGGTGTTAAGTGTGTTGGTGGTGGTGTTAAGTGTGTTGGTGGTGGTGGTGTTTAGTTTGTTGGTGGTGGTGTTAAGTGTGTTGGTGGTGGTGTTAAGTGTGTTGGTGGTGGTGTTGAGTGTGTTGGTGGTGGTGTTAAGTGTGTTGGTGGTGGTGTTAAGTGTGTTGGTGGTGGTGTTTAGTTTGTTGGTGGTGGTGTTAAGTGTGGTGGTGGTGGTGGTGGTGGTGGGGGGGGAGTGGTGGTGGTAGGGGTGGTGGTGGTGGTGGTGATGGTTAGTTGTGTGTGTAAAGGCGGCGTCACACTGGCATTCTTTTGTCGATTTTTTGTCAACTTTCAGAAAATCGTCAATCATTTTGTTTTTGTGCACCGTCACACACGCGTTAGAACCAACGCGCCAGTTTCCCTCCGTCGACAACTGTCAACAAACAAGATGGATCCAACTGACGATGACAGCACAGCAATTCTATGCTTTGTTGTGGCATTTTTCCAACGTCGACGGGCTAAAGGTGTAAAAGCCGTGCTAATAACCTCAAGATTTACCATTACTGTACACACAAGACATGAGTGTAGTTTACCTGCTGTGATGTTGAGAAGCTCCGGAAACTCTTGCCGGAGGAGTAGAGTTATTTCATTACAGACCTTCCTCTTCAGGCCTGTTTTGGTGTATGAAGTGGTCCCAGAGACAGCGGCGCTGGTCCACCAAGAACTCCTCGGGGAGCCTTGTCCGTACTGGGGAAGTTATTTTATCTGTTGGCTCCGTCATGGTGTTCCCGCGTGGTCAAAAGGTAAACAACAAATGACATTTTCTTGCCTTTTTAAAATCACGAAATACAACCTAAAAGAGTAATGTTGGGAAGAAGAGTAGTAATTACCTCATAATAATTTAGTTTATTTGTTATAACTATTTGTAGTATTAATTATAGATCTTGAGTTGACTCTGGTAAGTTGTCGTACGAGTCGTCAGTGCAGACGGTCTGCACCGTTTGACAAAAAGTCAACGACAACGTCGACGATTCGTGAAAAAATCGACGATTAATAGAAAAGTTGACAATAGAAATGCTAGTGTGACGCCGCCTTAATGGTGTATTAAGTGTGTGGTGGTGGTGGTGGTGGTGGTAATGGTATAGTTAAGTGTGTATTGGTGTATTATGAAGTGTGTGTGGGTGAT
Source organism: Homarus gammarus (assembly GCA_958450375.1). Lineage (NCBI taxonomy): Eukaryota > Metazoa > Arthropoda > Malacostraca > Decapoda > Nephropidae > Homarus > Homarus gammarus. The sequence continues at coordinate 11,646 of CAUDMG010003944.1, forward strand.
GGTGCTGTCAAGTGTGTAATAATGGTCTTAAGTACTGGTGACACACTCAGCTGACACACTTTACCCAACACTCACATAACAACGCCCTTTAACTACAGAACCAATAGTCGTGTGTGTGTGAGCTGTGATTTTGGTTGTCATGGCGACGTTGTCATCACTCGGGGTGTAGAGATTCTGTTGTTGTTGTTGTTAAGGAATTATTGCAGTTATGTTTGGTGTTTCTGACAGTATTGATTTTTCTTTTTTCTTTCTTTCCGTTCCTTCACCCTTCCTATACTAGGGTTATGATCAGTCACAACCACCCTACAACCTCCCTACAACCTCACTACAACCACCGTACAACCTCACTACAACCACCCTGCAACCACCCTACAACCACCCTACAACCTCACTACAACCTCACTACAACCACCCTACAACCACCCTACAACCTCACTACAACCACCATACAACCACCCTACAACCACCCTACAACCTCACGATAACCTCACTACAACCACCCTACAACCTCACTACAACCACCCTACAACCACCCTACAACCTCACTACAACCTCACTACAACCACCCTACAACCACCCTACAACCTCACTACAACCACCATACAACCTCACTACAACCACCCTACAACCTCACTACAACCACCCTACAACCACCCTACAACCACCCTACAACCACCCTACAACCTCACTACAACCACCCTACAACCTCACTACAACCACCCTACAACCACCCTACAACCTCACTACAACCACCCTACAACCTCACTACAACCATCCTACAACCACCCTACAACCACCCTACAACCTCACTACAACCACCCTACAACCACCCTACAACCTCACTACAACCACCCTACAACCACCCTACAACCTCACTACAACCTCACTACAACCTCCCTACAACCACCCTACAACCACCCTACAACCTCACTACAACCACCCTACAACCTCACTACAACCACCCTACAACCTCACTACAACCATCCTACAACCACCCTACAACCACCCTACAACCTCACTACAACCACCCTACAACCACCCTACAACCACCCTACAACCTCACTACAACCACCCTACAACCTCACTATAACCATCCTACAACCACCCTACAACCACCCTACAACCTCACTACAACCACCCTACAACCACCCTACAACCACCCTACAACCTCACTACAACCACCCTACAACCACCCTACGACCTCACTACAACCATCCTACAACCTCACTACAACCATCCCAACCACCTACAACACCTACAACCTCACTACAACCACCCTACAACCACCCTACAACCACCCTACAACCTCACTACAACCACCCTACAACCTCACTACAACCACCCTACAACCACCCTACGACCTCACTACAACCACCCTACAACCTCACTACAACCACCCTACAACCACCCTACAACCACCCTACAACCTCTCATGTTGTAGGCATTTGATATATAAACTCAATTTATATATATATACAAATCATTTATATACAGAATATATTTATGAAACTACACTATATGTTTATGATTAACAATACATATTTGGCAGTATTTATTGTTCACATTATTTATAAAACATAACTTTTATCAGAACACACTCCTGTTTACTGTATATATGTAAACAGTAAAGTTTGGTCTGACAACATTTTAGTAGTGAGTGTTTGTTTACGTCGTCGGCTGTTTGTTTACGTTATTAGTTGTTTGTTTTTGTCGTCAGCTGTTGTTTACGTTATTAGTTGTTTATGTCATCAGCTGTTTGTTTGCATCATCAGTTGTTTGTTTACGTCATCAGCTGTTGCTTTATGTCATCAGCTGTTGTTTACGTCATCAGCTGTTTCTCTACATTATCAGCTGTTGTTTACATCAACAGCTGTTTATTTACGTCATCAACTGTTGTTTATGTCATCAGCTGTTGTTTACGTCATCAGTTGTTTCTTTACATCATCAGCTGTTGTTTACGTCATCAGTTGTTTCTTTACATCATCAGCTGTTGCTTACGTCATCAGCTGTTGTTTACGTCATTAACATAAGTCATTGTTTATGGTCTCTCGTACGAGTACCATACAACCACAGCTCACTCACTCACTCACTCACTCAACTCACTCACTCACCTCACTCAACTCACTCAGCACCACTTTCCATCCCTCCTCCCTTCTTCCCTTCCCTTCCATACCTTCCTCCCCATGCCCTCCCTCCCATCCCCTCCCCCTCCCGTCACCCTCCCCTCCCCTCCCCCTCCCCCCTCCCCCCTCCCTCCCCCTCTTCCCTACTTAGTAATTCTCGTCTCTCGTCTCTCTCCCCCCCCTCCCTTAATCACAGCCCCTCTTCTCTCTCGTGTATACTAAGGTAGGCAATTTACTCTCCACCTTCGTTAAAGATAGTTCACTAGTTAATGCTCTGGTGGGAAATGGGGAAATATTTCTCTCGTGGAAATATTATTGTGGAGCTTCTGGAAATATTCTGGAAATGTTGTTAGTGTTGTGGAAATATTTGGGGATTTTTCTTTTATTTTTTTTTTATTTGAATTATTAGGGGAAATAAATATCGATCTCAAATCTGACTATGAAAAAAAAAATATCGTGATTGTTATGAGGAAAAAAAACCCGGATTTATTCGAAAGGGGATAAAATAATCCCCCTCCCCCCCCCCCCCCCCCTCCGTTTGCAGTAAAGGGAAAAATATGATTCGATAATCCGTGAATCTTTATACGAAGGGAAAAACCTAATCAACACTCCACTGAGAGATATAATATGCCATTTGATGATCCTGGCTGGTACGATGGATTGGAACCTCTGAATCGAGATTGGAAAGATTCATTTAATCCTCCAATCTCGTGGATTTTTCTTCCCAGTCCATTAATTTTCTGATTGGAGGTAATTCTCTCCCTCGTCTGTTTTAATTCGTCTTTTGTGGTCTTACGTGATTGGCTTAAGGAGTGGACACCCAACCAATCGGATATTTTGTTTATTTCCAACTAGCCAATTGCAGACGTGTGTTTTCATCTAGCCTATCGTAGGGTTTGTTTACATTCAACTTACCAATCGTAGGCTTTATTATATTCGCCTATAGCCAATCATGGAGTTGGTGTCTTTACAACCAACCAATCGTGGGTTTTGTTTACATTCAACCAACCAATCACATAATTTATATACGTAATACCAGCCATTCATAGACTTTCTGCCCTTAAAACCAACCAATCAAAGATATTATTTGCCTTTTACCAGCCTGTCGTTGATTTTGTTTACTAAAAACCAGCCAATCATAGGCTTTGTTTACGTTCAACCACCCAATCAGAGAGATCTTTTCGTATTCTGTTTGCCGGCCGTAACTTCCTAGTTGTGTTTATTCACCCGACATTAATTGTTCTTGTTTGAAATCAGTCAGCCGCAGTGTATGTATGTATGTATGTATGTATGTATGTATGTATATATGTATGTATGTATGTATGTATGTATGTATGTATTCATGTATGTATGTATGTATGTATGTATGTATGTATGTATGTATTACGTAATTATAATAAATATCTCCTATAAATTTTGTGATACATATAATATAAACATAAGTGAAGATATACTGTAAATAATTAATATTAATAAATGTTAAAATAAGTTAAATTTAGTTAACAAAGTGGAATATGTTAAAGTTTACTTCTACAAACAGGCGTGGGAACTATTAACTGTCTGGTCACACAAACGAGCCCGGACGTACGTGTGTGTGTGTGTGTGTGTGTGTGTGTGTGTGTGTGTGTGATCTACATGACTACATATATAAACAAACAGCAGTCAGCTCCCTCGACCCTCGTGTGTTTTATATCGAGGTAAGGCTTGGCAGAGGTCGTGTTTGTGGGCACCAACTCGGCGTATAAAGTAAATACCAACTTTCCACCACCCAAGTTTATTTCAGTTTGCCCTCCCCCCCCTCCCTCTTCTCTCCTCTTCTCCCCACTCCCCTCCCCATCCCCCCACTCCCCCTTCCTCTCCCCCACCCCTTCCCTTTCCCCCCTCTTCCCCTACCCTTCCCCCTTCTCTGTCCCCTCCCCTAAAGAAAACCACAGACATTGGGTTCATAGAAAACGAGATTCGGTTTGGCTCGTTTTAAAGTTTTTTATTTGGGTGATATTTTTATTATTTTTTATTTTTATTATTTTTATTGTTTTGAGATATTACCAATAGGTCGTGATGTTCCAAATTAATTTTTATGCCTTTGAGAAGAAAACCTAACCTACCCTTTTACCTGTGCCTGGCCTCACCTCACTTTAATCTAAAATGACATTATCTTAACTTCTCTGTACTGTAACCTCATTTTAACCCAACCTAACTTTCACCGAACCTAACCTAACCTAACCTAATCTAACCTAACCTAACCTAACCTAACCTAACCTCACTTTAAGCCAACCCAAGTTTAACCTAACCTAACTTAACCCCATCAACTATACCCACCATCCTATACACCGAAGGACCCCTGAGCTGTGTTTACCACTCCTATACCAGAGTCCTATACCAGTGTCCTATACCGGAGTCCTATACCAGAGTCCTATACCAGTGTCCTATATCAGAGTTCTATGCCAGTGTCCTATATCAGAGTCCTATACCAGCGTCCTATACCAGAGTCCTATACCAGAGTCCTATACCTATCAGCTGGGACCACAAAAATTTCACTCGTCCATTCCAGTCTTTCCTTCTTTTGGTCTTCCTTCCTTCCTTACTTCAAGTCATCCGTCCCAGTCTCTACCTTCCCTTGGTCTTCTTTCCTTCCTTTCTTCCTTCCTTCCTTCCTTCCTTCAGTTCATCCGTCCCAGTCTCTACCTTCCCTTGGTCTTCCTTCCTTCCTTCCTTCCTTCCTTCCTTCAGTTCACCCATCCCAGTCTCTACCTTCCCTTGGTCTTCCTTCCTTCCTTCCTTCCTTCCTTCAGTTCACCCATCCCAGTTTCTTCCTTCCCTTGGTCTTCCTTCCTTCCTTCCTTCCTTCAGTTCACCCATCCCAGTCTCTTCCTTCCCTTGGTCTTCCTTCCTTCCTTCCTTCCTTCCTTCAGTTCACCCATCCCAGTCTCTTCCTTCCCTTGGTCTTCCTTCCTTCCTTCCTTCCTTCCTTCCCTCAGTTCACCCATCCCAGTTTCTTCCTTCCCTTGGTCTTCCTTCCTTCCTTCCTTCCTTCAGTTCACCCATCCCAGTCTCTTCCTTCCCTTGGTCTTCCTTCCTTCCTTCCTTCCTTCCCTCAGTTCACCCATCCCAGTTTCTTCCTTCCCTTGGTCTTCCTTCCTTCCTTCCTTCCTTCAGTTCACCCATCCCAGTCTCTACCTTCCCTTGGTCTTCTTTCCTTCCTTCCTTCCTTCCTTCCTTCAGTTCACCCATCCCAGCCTCTACCTTCCCTGGTCCTCGTAACCTCCTTTTATCACTTATTATTATCTGTTATTATCTCCTTCACTCTTAATTATATGACCAAAATAACTTCTACTAAAATAACCTAATCCTGTTGACGTGTTGACTAGCCCCACCCACTTTTGGCTTCCCTACCAACCATGACACATCACAGGAGCTCATTGGTTGGCGTGTTGACTAGCCCCACCCACTTTTGGCTTCCCTACCAACCATGACACATCACAGGAGCTCATTGGTTGGCGTGTTGACTAGATCCACCCACTTTTGGCTTCCCTACCAACCATGACACACCACAGGAGCTCATTGGTTGACGTGTTGACTAGCTCCACCCACTTTTGGCTTCCCTACCAACCATGACACACCACAGGAGCTCATTGGTTGACGTGTTGACTAGCTCCACCCACTTTTGGCTTCCCTACCAACCATGACACACCACAGGAGCTCATTGGTTGACGTGTTGACTAGCTCCACCCA
>CAUDMG010003944.1:25000-47500 GCA_958450375.1 Homarus gammarus
GCGTGGGGGAAAAAAGAGGGGGCGTGGGGGAAAAAAGGAGGGAGCGTGGGGGAAAAAGGAGGGAGCGCGGGGGAAAAAGGAGGGAGCGTGGGGGAAAAAGGAGGGAGCTTGGGGGAAAACGAAGGCAATACGTGTGTACAGTATATGGCGAGGTGAACATTTGTCGAGGTGTGACCGACAGTGAGAGGCGTTCAGGGCTCGTTCAGGGGAGAAAGGAGAGAAGGAGAAGAAAGTAGGAGTAAGAGAAAGTATGTAGTGAGAGAGAAAGGTAAATAGGTTTAAAGCGAGAACGATAAAAAGGAGAGAGGATAAAGGAGGGCGTGGAAAGGAGAGGGAGAAAGAGTGTGTGTGTGTAAAAGGAAGAGAAAAGGAGACCGATGGAAGATAGGAAAGAGAGACAGATAGAATAAGAACAAAAATGAATGGGAGGAAAGGGAGAGATAAATTGAAATGAAAAGAAGACAAAGAAAGAAATGGACATAGCGGGAGAAGAGAGAGAAAAAAATAGAGTAATGGGTTTTGGAGAGAGAGAGAGACATGTTTGAGATATCTCTACGGGATATAGAGTGAGGAGAGAAGGAAGGAAGGTAGTGGATAGTGATGGATGGTTGAGGGGATAGATAAATTGACTGTATGGCCGGTGAGGGTATGGTCTGTGGTCTGCTGTGAGGGTATGGTCTGTGGTCTGCTGTGAGGGTATGGTCTGTGGTCTGCTGTGAGGGTATGGTCTGTGGTCTGCTGTGAGGGTATGGTCTGTGGTCTGCTGTGAGGGTATGGTCTGTGGTCTGCTGTGAGGGTATGGTCTGTGGTCTGCTGTGAGGGTATGGTCTGTGGTCTGCTGTGAGGGTATGGTCTGTGGTCTGCTGTGAGGGTATGGTCTGTGGTCTGCTGTGAGGGTATGGTCTGTGGTCTGCTGTGAGGGTATAGTCTGTGGTCTGCTGTGAGGGTATGGTCTGTGGACAACCAATTCTTATACAAATTTATTTCAGAAAATATTAACAACAGACTGTGATTATTTTTACAGTAATTAAAAAAACAAAAAAATCTTACAAATTGGACAGAATATTGTATAAAATAATATAGCCTAACCTAACCTAACCTAACCTAACCTAACCTAACCTAACCTAACCTAACCTAACCTAACCTAACCTAACCTAACCTAACCTAACCTAACCTAACCTAACCTAACCTAACCTAACCTAACCAAACCTAACCTAACCTAACTAACCTAACCTAACTAACCTAACCTAACCTAACCTAACCAACCTACCACCTAACCTAACCTAACCAACCTAACCTAACCTACCAACCTCTCCTAACCTAACCAACCAACCTCTCTAACCTAACCTAACCTAACCTAACCTAACCTAACCTAACCTAACCAACCTAACCAAACCTAACCTAACCTAACCAAACCTAACCTAACCTAACCAAACCTCTCCTAACCTAACCAAACCAAACCTCTCCTAACCTAACCTAACCAAACCTAACCTAACCAAACCAAACCTCTCCTAACCTAACCTAACCTAACCAAACCTAGTCTAACCTAACCTAACCAAACCTCTCTACCTAACCAAACCAAACCTAACCTAACCAAACCTAACCTAAACCAAACCTAACCTAAACCTAACCGAACCAAAAGCTAACCAAACCAAACCAACCTAACCAAACTACTAACCTAACTAACCTAACCAACCTATACCTAACCTAACCAAAACCTAACCCAAACCAATAGTCTCACCTAACCTAACCAAACTAACCTAACCTAACCAAACCTAGTACCTAACCTAACCAACCTAACCTAGACCTAACCTAACCAAACCAACCTCTCCTAACCTAACAACACCTAGACCTAACCAAACCTAACCTAACTAAACCTACTAACCTAACCAAACCAAACCTCCCTAACCTAACTAACCAAACCTCCAACCTAACCAAACCTAACCTAACCTAACCAAGCACTAGTCTAACCTAACCTAACCAACCTAACCTAACCTAACCACCTAACCAAACCTCTCCTAACCTAACCTAACCTAACCTAACCTAACCTAACCTAACCTAACCAAACCAAACCTCACCTAACCTAACCTAACCTAACCAAACTAGTCTAACCTAACCTAACCAAACCAAACCTCCTAACCTAACCTAACCTAACCAAACCTCACCTAACCTAACCAACCAAACTCTAACCTAACCAACCAAACCTAACCTAACCTAACCAACCTAACCTAACCTAACCAAACCTAGTCTAACCTAACCACACCAAACCTCACCTAACCTAACATCAACTAACAAAACCTAACCTAACCTAACCTAACCAAACCTAAACCTACCACCTAACCACCTAACCTAACCAACCTAACCTAACCAAACCTAGCTACCTAACCTAACCAACCAACCTCTAACCTAACCAAACCAAACCTCTAACCTAACCTAACCAAACCTAACCTAACCAACCAACCTAACCTAACCTAACCTAACCAAACCTAGTACCTAACCTAACCAACCAACCTAACCTAACCAACCTAACCTCTCTAACCTAACCTACAACCTAACCTAACCTAACCCGACTCAACCTAACCTAACCTAACCTAACCAAACCTAACCTAACCTAACCAAACCTAACCAACCTAACCAAACCTAACCTAACCTAACCAAACCTAGTCTAACCTAACCTAACCAAACCAAACCTCTCCTAACCTAACCTAACCAAACCTAGTCTCACCTAACCTAACCAAACCTAACCTAACCTAACCAAACCTAGCCTAACCTAACCTAACCACACCTAGTCTAACCTAGTCTAACCTAACCTAACCAAACCAAACCTCTCCTAACCTAACCAAACCAAACCTAGTCTCACCTAACCTAACCAAACCTAACCTAACCTAACCAACCTAGACTAACCTAACCTAACCAAACCTAACCTAACCTACCAAACCTAACCTAACTAACCTAACCAAACCTAACCTAACCTAACCAAACCTAGTCTAACCTAACCTAACCAAACCTAACCTAACCTAACCAAACCTAGTCTAACCTAACCAAACCAAACCTCTCCTAACCTAACCTAACCTAACCTAACCAAACTACTAACCTAACCTAACCAAACCAAACCTCTCCTCACCTAACCTAGCCTAACCTAACCAAACGTAACCTAACCTAACCTAACCTAACCAAACCTCTCCTAACCTAACCTAACCTAACCTAACCAAACCTAGTCTAACCTAACCTAACCAAACCTAACCTAACCTAACCAAACCAAACCAAACCTAACCTAACCAAACCTAACCTAACCTAACCAAACCTAGTCTCACCTAACCTAACCAAACCTAACCTAACCTAACCAAACCTAGTCTAACCTAACCTAACCAAACCTAACCTAACCAAACCTAGTCTAACCTAACCTAACCAAACCAAACCTAACCTAACCAAACCTAACCTAACCTAACCAAACCAAACCTAACCTAACCTAACCAAACCTAACCTAACCTAACCTTTACCACCAAACATTTCTCAAAACAACATATATAAATTGAATACTCCCAAAAATGTGTCTAGAAATGTGTTGACAAAATTGTTGAGTAAAATGTTGCAAGAATGTGTTACTTAAAATATCACAAGAGTAAGACTAGAAAAAAAAAGTAACGGCGATACAGTATTTACAGTTTGTGTATAAATTGTGTAATTTATGTATGTATGTATATATCTATTTATCTATCTGTCTGTCTGTCTGTCTGTCTGTCTGTCTGTCTGTCTGTCTGTCCAATTTAAAAGTCAGATGAACTCTCGTGTGTATAGCGGACACAGGTGTTTGATGTTACCGTTAATATTACCTGAGATTATCACAGTAATTAGGAGAGAGAGAGAGAGAGAGAGAGAGAGAGAGAGAGAGATAATGTTAAAAGAACGTCATCTCCACCCTTAGCCCATAGAGGCGATAGTCAGGTGATATATGAGTACAGGATAAACCCTTTTTGACCCTAATGGCCTGTGACCTTATAGCATGGAGATACTGCGATAGAGAGAGGAAGGGGAGGGGAGGAAAGGGGAGGGGAGGAAGGGGGGGGGGAGGAAAGGGGGGAAGATGGAAGTAGATGGAAAGGGTTAAAAAGTGGTGATGGGTGAAGGAGGAAGGAAATAGGAAAATAAAGGGAGAGATGAAGGAAGATTTGAAGAAGAGAATGGGGAGCTAAGGGAAGGGGGGGGGAGAACGAGGGAGATGGGGAGGTAAGCAAGGTGTGAGGGGAGAAGATGGGTGAGGGGAGAGAGAGGGAGTAAACAGAGGAACCATTACCAAACGTATGAGAGACGAGAAAATAATAGAAGAGGGAGAGAAAGTCTAAATAAAGAGGAGTTATTAATGAGAAAAAACGAAGAAGCAACCAAAACAAAAGGAATAAGTTACATGTGGAGAAGAAGCTGTAATTACTTCCACAGACAGACAGACAGACAGACAGACAGACAGACAGACAGATAGACGGGCAGAGAGAGGAAGTAGCAAAACAATGATAAAGGAGAATTTTTTGTTTTAGTTTTAGACGGGTGTGTGGAAAGATGGGACCCGGGGGAGACTGACAGGAACATGTGTGTTGTTGGACAGAGAGCTATGAGAGAGGGTTAAGCACTGATGAATATTGTGTAAAAAACAGAGAGAGAGGCGAGGGTGGGGGAAGAGAGGAGAGGACAGGGAAAGGAGGAGAGCGGGGGTGTAGAAGTGAGAGTGGGCGAGAGGGAGGGAAGAGGGGAGGGAGAGTGCGCATGTGTAGCCCCCCGTGCTGGCAGAGACTGGGGTCCCGCCCGTGGAAGTGCTCACTCGTAGCATAAACGCTCACACCGTTGCCACGCCACCACGCTCCTCCGTCACACACGCTCACGCCACGCTCATCTGACAGCCCTCGACACACGTTCTAGGGCCAGGGGCGTCTCCCAGGGCCTTCACCCAGGGTGAAGAGCCATCGCTGGCCACCCAGGGGAAGCGTAAACGTGTCCCTGGAGGAGACAATCAGTGGTAGTGATCGTGACACCTGCCTGAACACTTCACGTTCTGGTGTGAGTTGAACAACTGTGTACATTTTCCCACTCGTGTACAGAGGATCAGTGTGCGTCCTGGAACACAACGCCTGTAGATACACGACAGTGCTGCGGTAGTCTACACGGCCGTACTTTATCGTGCAGCAAAACTTGTACAATGTTCTTGTACAGTACTGAAGCTCTGGACGTGTACAGAGAATGACTGCTCACCGTTGTACTGAACCTATATGTTGTAAAATGTACATTGCTCAGGTCCTGGTCGTGTACAGTGTTGTTATGCATCACTGTCCAAACCTTACACGTTTTGTTAGGTGTAGGACGGCACGACCTTCACTCAACTACATACGTTATTGCACGCGTAACTACTGTACAGCACAGACATCATGGTGATGTACAGTACATCGTGGTGGGGTACTGTACATGGTGGTGTAAAGTACTCTGCATCATGATAGTGTACAGTACATCATGGTGGTGTACAGTACATCATGGTGGTGTACAGTTCATCATGGTGGTGTACAGTACATCATGGTGGTGTACAGTACCTCATGGTGGTGTACAGTACCTCATGATTGTGTACAGTTCATCATGGTGGTGTACAGTACATCATGGTGGTGTACAGTACATCATGGTGGTGTACAGTTCATCATGGTGGTGTACAGTACATCATGGTGGTGTACAGTTCATCATGGTGGTGTACAGTACATCATGGTGGTGTACAGTTCATCATGGTGGTGTACAGTACATCATGGTGGTGTACAGTACATCATGATTGTGTACAGTTCATCATGGTGGTGTACAGTACCTCATGATTGTGTACAGTTCATCATGGTGGTGTACAGTACATCATGGTGGTGTACAGTACATCATGGTGGTGTACAGTACATCATGGTGGTGTACAGTACATCATGGTGGTGTACAGTACATCATGATTGTGTACAGTACCTCATGATTGTGTACAGTTCATCATGGTGGTGTACAGTTCATCATGGTGGTGTACAGTACATCATGATAGTGTACAGTTCATCATGGTGGTGTACAGTACATCATGGTGGTGTACAGTACATCATGGTGGTGTACAGTACATCATGGTGGTGTACAGCACATCATGGTGATGTACAGTACATCGTGGTGGGGTACTGTACATGGTGGTGTAAAGTACTCTGCATCATGATAGTGTACAGTTCATCATGGGGGTGTACAGTTCATCATGGTGGTGTACAGTACATCATGGTGGTGTACAGTACATCATGGGGGTGTACTGTACTGTACATCATAATGATGTACCGTACATCATGGGGGAGTATAGTACGTACATTATGGTAATGTACAGTACCTCATGACGGTGTACTCTACAGTGCATAATGACGATGTACAGTACATCATGGTGGTGTACAGTACATCATGGTGGTGTACAGTACATCATGGTGGTGTACAGTACATCATGGTGGTGTACAGTACATCATGGTGGTGTACAGTACATCATGGTGGTGTACTGTACATCATGGTGGTGTACAGTACATCATGGTGGTGTACAGTACATCATGGTGGTGTACAGTACATCATGGTGGTGTACAGTACATCATGGTGGTGTACAGTGCTGGGCTCGTGTCATACACTGCTAATGAGCCGCAAGAACTCCCATGCTTAAGAAGCGATAAATCCATCATGAACAGTAATCCGGGCGGCGGATTACTGTACACCTCACGTCGCGCCGCCAGAGTTACTGCTGAAATTATATGATATTTTGAAATACACACCTGAGGTATTTTAAAAAGCGAAATCTGTATAGTTTTATCAATAATTCGGTGATGTAATTTTCAGATAGGGTAAAATACGGCCTTGAGGGTTGTATGAAATATGCTGAATTGTAATACAGTTCTTGTAGTCGATAAATTTATACGCTACTTAACTTCAGTGTTGAAATATTATGCACATGTCGGAAATACAATTAATGGTGTGTGTGTGTGTGTGTGTGTGTGTGTGTGTGTGTGTGTGTGGAGGAGACCTAAGTACCCTCACCCACTTGTTCCTACCACTTAGAGGAAAATTGGTTTATATAGCTAGATGGGTCACTGGTGTAAGTGGTGGGCAATATGTTACCTTACACACCTGGGGGCAGTATGTTACCTTACACACCTGGGGGCAGTATGTTACCTTACACACCTGGGGGCAGTATGTTACCTTACACACCTGGGGGCAGTATGTTACCTTACACACCTGGGGGCAGTATGTTACCTTACACACCTGGGGGCAGTATGTTACCTTACACACCTGGGGGCAGTATGTTACCTTACACACCTGGGGGCAGTATGTTACCTCACACACCTGGGGGCAGTATGTTACCTTACACACCTTGGGGCAGTATGTTACCTTACACACCTGGGGGCAGTATGTTACCTTACACCTCCTCCTCCTCGCCTGTTATCTACCGCTCCCTCACCCCCCACCCCCCCACCCCCCCACTGTCCACCCTCACCCCCCTCACTGTCCACTCCCACCGCCCCTCACCCCCCATGCTAACTACCGTCCCTTCAACTTATTCTCAAACGATCGTAAGTTAATTCTTCCTCTTAACTTACATATTTTAAATAGGGAAATGGTGTCCTAATTACCCCGTGACTCGACCGTTAATTAGTTACGATAAAAAAATAAAAATAACTTACGATTTTTTGAGAATGAAAGCATAATTACGAGATAAAACGGAATAATTATTGGTTTTTGTCTTTATGGTGATTGTTATCATAATTACGGTGATAACAGGTAACGGGAGGATTGTTATCTTAGTGTGGTAGGTTGATAACTCATGGCATTGTGTTATTTATATTTAGGATATCACGATATATTTACTGTGTATGTGGCTGTTATCTTAGGAGTTATTACATTGATAACCTGTCAAATTATGTCAGTTATCTTAGTGTCGGTTTTTCATGAGATTGATAATATATTGCATTTTGTTATGTTAGTGTTATCCTGATATCTTTGCAAGGCGAGTGGTGTTATCTGATGGGCGAGTGGTGTTTATGACGGGCGAATGGTGTTATCTGATTGGCGAGTGGTGTTTTTCTGATGGGCGAGTGGTGTTATCTGATGGGCGAGTGGTGTTATCTGATTGGCGAGTGGTGTTATCTGATGGGCGAGTGGTGTTATCTGATTGGCGAGTGGTGTTATCTGATGGGCGAGTGGTGTTATCTGATTGGCGAGTGGTGTTATCTGATTGGCGAGTGGTGTTATCTGATTGGCGAGTGGTGTTATCGTAATGATTGGTAGAGGAGGAATTATAGTCTGTTATCGACATGTTATCATCATTATAACTACCAGGATGTATGAGTTGTGTTATCTTGAGGTGGTTATATTACAGGTGTATTTTATTATGTTATCTTAGGATTATAGTAGCGAGGTAATAAGGTTATGTTTTGTTATCTTAGGCTGAATAGTTATGTTTCCTTGGGTTATAATAATTGGGTTTATGTTATATATAGGTTATGATAATAAGTTGTTATCTTAGGTTATAGAATATTGTTATCTGGGGTTTTAGTAGTGTAATGTGTTATATTTTAAGTTATACAGGTCATGTTATCTTAGGTTATAATAGAGTACACAGTATACACCACTAGTTATCGTCCTAATATAACAACCATCAAGATAACAGTTATTGTTATTAACTGGATTTGACCGATAACTAAATCTTGGTTATCCTTGTGTTAATTTCTTCGTCATGATAACCATTATTACTCATTGACTTAATATTTACTTACGTTTGGGTTATTTACTAATTAAGGATAACACAGGTGAGGTTAAGGGTGTTTATGATAACACAGGTGAGGTTAAGGGTGTTTATGATAACACAGGTGAGGTTAAGGGTGTTTATGATAACACAGGTGAGGTTAAGGGTGTTTATAATAACACAGGTGAGGTTAAGGGTGTTTATGATAACACAGGTGAGGTTAAGGGTGTTTATAATAACACAGGTGAGGTTAAGGGTGTTTATAATAACACAGGTGAGGTTAAGGGTGTTTATGATAACACAGGTGAGGTTAAGGGTGTTTATAATAACACAGGTGAGGTTAAGGGTGTTTATGATAACACAGGTGAGGTTAAGGGTGTTTATAATAACACAGGTGAGGTTAAGGGTGTTTATGATAACACAGGTGAGGTTAAGGGTGTTTATGATAACACAGGTGAGGTTAAGGGTGTTTATGATAACACAGGTGAGGTTAAGGGTGTTTATAATAACACAGGTGAGGTTAAGGGTGTTTATAATAACACAGGTGAGGTTAAGGGTGTTTATGATAACACAGGTGAGGTTAAGGGTGTTTTATGATAACACAGGTGAGGTTAAGGGTGTTTATGATAACACAGGTGAGGTTAAGGGTGTTTATGATAACACAGGTGAGGTTAAGGGTGTTTATGATAACACAGGTGAGGTTAAGGGTGTTTATAATAACACAGGTGAGGTTAAGGGTGTTTATGATAACACAGGTGAGGTTAAGGGTGTTTATGATAACACAGGTGAGGTTAAGGGTGTTTATGATAACACAGGTGAGGTTAAGGGTGTTTATGATAACACAGGTGAGGTTAAGGGTGTTTATGATAACACAGGTGAGGTTAAGGGTGTTTATGATAACACAGGTGAGGTTAAGGGTGTTTATGTTGACGTGTGTTGTTTCCAGTCGAGGTTGTAAACTGTAGACAATTATGTGTTGACAAATAGACAGTTGTTTATGTCTCCGTGGATAGGTTTGTAGACAGTGCGATAGACAGGTGTGTGTGTGTGTGTGTGTGTGTGTGTGTCAACAGGTGTGTGTCATGGCCATGTCAACAACAGGTGTGTTATGTTATGTCAACAACAGGTGTGCTATTGTCGTGTCAACAGGTGTGTTCTTGTCGTGCCAACAGGTGTTTTATGCTCATGTCAACAACAGGTGTGTTATGGTCGCGCCAACAGGTGTTCAGTAGAGTGTATGGGGTCGCGTAACTGCTCCGTTTACAGGTGTGTTCGGTAGAGTGTTGGAACAATTTAGAACAAGTAAAAGTGGAACAAATGGGAACAAGTGTATTAATCCGATTTGTTATTGTATACAGCACATGTTGAGGACACGTTAAGTACATGTTACAACACCTACACCTCCCTACCTCCTTCCCTCCCTCCTTCCCTCCCCTCCTTCCCTCCCTCCTCCCCCCCTCCTTCCCTCCCTCATCTCAAATTCCCTCCCTCACTCCCCTTACCACACCATATTATCCTCACTTCACCACCTCACACCCCAAGTTCCCTCACCTCACCATCACCTCACACCCCATCTCACCTCAACTCACCTCACCATCACCTCACACCCCATCTCACCTCACCTCACCTCACCTCACCTCACCTCACCTCACCTCACCTCAACTCACCTCAACTCACCTCAACTCACCTCACCTCACCTCACCTCACCTCAACTCACCTCACCTCACCTCACCTCAACTCAACTCACCTCACCTCACCTCACCTCACCTGGTATCTTGGCCCTCATGACACACTGCCTGGAAGCACATCATATGATACCTGTATTATCTTACCTGGAGACACTCACACTTCTCTAAGAATGTAAACTTCACCTTCAGATTTACGACAAAAACTTAAAAATCTGACTACAAATCTGAGTGTCTTATGGTTCGGTCACCTTAAAATTTAGGACAAAAAACTTAAAAATCTGACTACAAATCTGAGTGTCTTATGGTTCGGTCACCTTAAAATTTAGGACAAAAAACTTAAAAATCTGACTACAAATCCGAGTGTCTTATGGTTCGGTCACCTTAAAATTTAGGACAAAAAACTTAAAAATCTGACGAAAAATCTGACATTGTTTTCTAATGTTTGTTTACTTTAAATTTTACGAGAAAACTTTAAAATAAATCGGACTTTTGAACTTTATGGACTTGAAACTTTTTCTTCTCGGAACTTTTTATGCTTTAGGTCTTGAACGCCTTAAAAATAACGACCATTCGCTTTCTAATGACCTTTGACCTACTGATGACTTTTTACTTACTGGTGACCTTTGACCTAGTAATGACTTTTCGCCCTTTGACCTACTGACGACTTTTTACTTACTGGTGACCTTTGACCTAGTAATGACTTTTCGCCCTTTGACCTATTGACGACTTTTTACTTACTGGTGACCTTTGACCTAGTAATGACTTTTCGCCCTTTGACCTATTGACGACTTTTTACTTACTGGTGACCTTTGACCTAGTAATGACTTTTCGCCCTTTGACTTACATAGGACCTTTGCCCTACTAATAACTTGTGACCTAGCAGTGACCTCTGACCAGACCAAACCAGAGGGAGTAGTAGGCTAGACCGAGGGCGAGGGAGGTTAGTAGACCAGACCGAGGGGGGATAATAGACTAGACCGAGGGGGGGGAGGGGGATAGTAGACCAGACTGAAGTGGGAGGGGGGATAGTAGACCAGACCGAGGGGGGGGGGTAGTAGACCAGACCGAGGGGGGGGATAGTAGACCAGACTGAAGTGGGAGGGGGGGATAGTAGACCAGACCGAGGGGGGGGGGGCAGTAGACCAGACCGAAGGGGGGATAGTAGACCAGATCGAGGGGGGGGGGGGTAGTAAACCAGACCGAGAGGGGTAGTAAGCCAGGCCGAGGGGGGATAGTAGACCAAAACGAGAGGGATAGTAGGCTGGATCCAGGCCGAAGGGGAAGGGATAGGGGGTAGGTCAAGGTCTTTGTTGAGGCTCCACAAAAGAAAGGTTATCACATTATGTCTCCTACTCCTACCCCCTACTCCTACCCCCTACTACTACCCCCTACTACTACCCCCTACTCCTACCCCGTACTCCTACCCCCTATTTCTACCCCCTACTACTACCCCCTACTCCTACCCCCTACTACTACCCCCTACTCCTACCCCCTACTCCTACCCCCTACTCCTACCCCCTACTCCTACCCCCTACTACTACCCCCTACTCCTACCCCCTACTCCTACCCCCTACTCCTACCCCCTACTCCTACCCCCTACTCCTACCCCCTACTCCTACTCCCACTCCTACCTCCTACTCCTACCCCCTACTACTACCCCCTACTCCTACCCCCTACTCCTACCTCACCACCCCATCTACTTAAATATTTATATCAATGTAAGTAAGTTGTGTGTTAGTTAAGTGTGTTGTGTGTTAGTTAAGTGTGTTGTGTGTTAGTTAAGTGTGTTGTGTGTTAGTTAAGTGTGTTGTGTGTTAGTTAAGTGTGTTGTGTGTTAGTTAAGTGTGTTGTGTGTTAAGTGTGTTGTGTGTTAATTAAGTGTGTTGTGTGTTAGTTAAGTGTGTTGTGTGTTAGTTAAGTGTGTTGTGTGTTAGTTAAGTGTGTTGTGTGTTAGTTAAGTGTGTTGTGTGTTAGTTAAGTGTGTTGTGTGTTAGTTAAGTGTGTTGTGTGTTAGTTAAGTGTGTTGCGTGTTAGTTAAGTGTGTTGCGTGTTAGTTAAGTGAGTTGTGTGTTAGTTAAGTGTGTTGCGTGTTAGTTAAGTGAGTTGTGTGTTAGTTAAGTAAGACATATTTCTCGTAAGACGTATATCAAGTAAGACATATCTCGTAAGTAAAGCGTGCATCACTTAAGTAAGACATATCTCGTAAGTAAAGCGTGCATTACTTAAGTAAGACATATCTCGTAAGTAAAGCGTGCATCACTTAAGTAAGACATATTTCTCACAATTAAGACGAATCTCACCCCCAGAATGATGTTTCCCCTCCAGCTTTTATACTTTCAATTCTCGTAAGATCTTAAGATAAATTTATCCCCTTAACTCAGACTAAGAATGCGTAAGTTAATATTTCCTCGTAACTGGAGATGTTAACATGGATTTAACTTATGTATTTAACTTATGTAAGATGTTGATACGAACAAGTGTGTGTGTGTGTGTGTGTGTGTGTGTGTGTGTGTGTGTGTGTGTGTCCCTCCTCGCCA
The DNA here is from genome assembly GCA_958450375.1 of Homarus gammarus. Taxonomy (NCBI): domain Eukaryota; kingdom Metazoa; phylum Arthropoda; class Malacostraca; order Decapoda; family Nephropidae; genus Homarus; species Homarus gammarus. The sequence continues at coordinate 37,981 of CAUDMG010003944.1, forward strand.
TCCCTCCCCTAGCAACTCAATCCTCCCCACGCCCCATGCACTCTTCCCCCTTCCCTTCCCCACTCCCACTACCTCTTCCCACTCTTCCACACTTCCCATCCCCTACTCTCCCCTCTCTTCCCTTCTCACCCACACCCCCATTCCTCACTCTTTCCCCCTTCCTATCCCCCCCCATTCCCCACGCCCTTAAAGCAAAATAAAAAAATAAAAAAAAGGGAAAATGGTTTGGAAATCGTTTGAAGAGAGCGGCAGGGCGGACACAGCCTTCAGCAGCGCCCCCTGACGAAGAGGAACTGCTGCCGCGTCAGGAAGGAGAAAAAAAAATGTCCTATGGCTGTTTGCATATTTACCAGAATTTGTATTGTTGGTGAGAGATTGTATTGTTGGTGAGAGATTGTATTGTTGGTGAGAGTATTGTATTGTTGGTGAGAGTATTGTATTGTTGGTGAGAGTATTGTATTGTTGGTGAGAGTATTGGTGGTGAGAGTACTGTATTGTTGGTGAGAGTATTGGTGGTGAGAGATTGTATTGTTGGTGAGAGTATTGGTGGTGAGAGATTGTATTGTTGGTGAGAGTATTGGTGGTGAGAGTATTGTATTGTTGGTGAAAGTTTGTATTGTTGGTGAGAGATTGTATTGTTGGTGAGAGTATTGTATTGTTGGTGAGAGATTGTATTGTTGGTAAGAGTATTCGTGGTGAAAGTTTGTATTGTTGGTGAAAGTTTGTATTGTTGGTGAGAGATTGTATTGGTGGTGAGAGTATTGGTGGTGAGAGTATTGTATTGTTGGTGAGAGTATTGTATTGTTGGTGAGAGATTGTATTGGTGGTGAGAGATTGTATTGGTGGTGAGAGTATTGTATTGTTGGTGAGAGATTGTATTGGTGGTGAGAGTATTGTATTGTTGGTGAGAGTATTGGTGGTGAGAGTATTGTATTGTTGGTGAGAGATTGTATTGTTGGTGAGAGTATTGTATTGGTGGTGAGAGTATTGTATTGTTGGTGAGAGTATTGTATTGGTGGTGAGAGTATTGTATTGTTGGTGAGAGATTGTATTGTTGGTGAGAGTATTGTATTGTTGGTGAGAGTATTGTATTGTTGGTGAGAGATTGTATTGTTGGTGAGAGTATTGTATTGTTGGTGAGAGATTGTATTGTTGGTGAGAGTATTGTATTGTTGGTGAGAGTATTGTATTGTTGGTGAGAGATTGTATTGTTGGTGAGAGATTGTATTGTTGGTGAGAGTATTGTATTGTTGGTGAGAGTATTGTATTGTTGGTCAGAGTATTGGTGGTGAGAGATTGTATTGGTGGTGAGAGTATTGTATTGTTGGTGAGAGATTGTATTGTTGGTGAAAGTTTGTATTGTTGGTGAGAGATTGTATTGTTGGTGAGAGTATTGTATTGTTGGTGAGAGTATTGTATTGTTGGTGAGAGATTGTATTGTTGGTGAGAGATTGTATTGTTGGTGAGAGTATTGTATTGTTGGTGAGAGTATTGTATTGTTGGTGAGAGATTGTATTGTTGGTGAGAGTATTGTATTGTTGGTGAGAGATTGTATTGTTGGTGAGAGTATTGTATTGTTGGTGAGAGTATTGTATTGTTGGTGAGAGATTGTATTGTTGGTGAGAGTATTGTATTGTTGGTGAGAGATTGTATTGTTGGTGAAAGTTTGTATTGTTGGTGAGAGATTGTATTGTTGGTGAGAGATTGTATTGTTGGTGAGAGATTGTATTGTTGGTGAGAGATTGTATTGTTGGTGAGAGATTGTATTGTTGGTGAGAGTATTGTATTGTTGGTGAGAGATTGTATTGTTGGTGAGAGTATTGTATTGTTGGTGAGAGTATTGTATTGGTGGTGAAAGTTTGTATTGTTGGTGAGAGATTGTATTATTTAGATGTTATATAAAAGAGAATTTGTATACTGTGTGAGAATTGATTATATTTACGAGCATTTAACGCATTTCAGCTTATTTACGAGCATTTAACGTATTTCAGCTTAATTACGATTTTTTTTCCTATGTTAGAAAATTAGACGTAAGCAGTTTTTTTTCCTTTGTTAAATTTAATTCATTTTACAGATAATTAAAAAATAAAAACATCTCTCTGGAATAAACATTTGAACAGACTAACGCACTGGCCTCTCTCTCACGCCTGTCTCAGTCTGGCAAGGGACCAGAGCTTGACGAGGCGACTGGACAAGCGTTGGGCGGACTCAGAAAAGTTATTTAGCAGTCTATTGAAATGTATAATATACGACTCAAGTGAAGCAGTCTTTTGACCCTCGCTCACTCTAGCAGCTTCGCGGGGTAGTGATGAATGACTAACTGAGTATAATTTATGCTTTGGTTTTGTGTTATAATGAATAGATAAGTTAGGAATTACAGTTGGGAAAAATAAGGGTGTAATTGGGGGGAATACCTTTGGACAGGTGTTATGTAATGTAGGATTATACTTGAAAATAACACCTGGAAATAAATTACATATTGGTGGTGTTAAATCGTGTTGTGGGTTCAAACTGCGTGATCCATGTTTGAACCCCATGGACCTGCCAGTGTCAAAGGTCAAAACAAACTACCCCTAACCCCCTCCAGAGGTCACAACCCATGGAGTTAAAGGTCATGCTGTATATTTAGACCGTAAGGTTAATTGCCATTGACCTACCAATCGCTTAGGTTAAAAGTTAAGTGTCCCAAAGGTCACGGAGGTCATGGTGTAAGGTCATAGGAAATCCTTTGCTTGGGTCAACACGAGGTCACTGGTCTGGTTGGTCGGGTGTAGGAGATCGTCTCCGTGTTTGAGGAGACCATCGGCGGCCTCCTCGTGTCCCTCTGTGTTTGAGCTCCTGCTTGGAGATCTTTGCTAGAAAAAACTCCTTGAACTCGGAGATCAACGTTATCTCCCACTGAAGGAGCCTCCTGGCTGTTCCTAGACACGGAGACCAGCGGAAATATTTATAGACTTCCTGGGTAGCTCCTATATCAGTGATTCATGGCCTCCCTCTAAAGGATTATCCAAGGTATTCCTGTACACGGAGACCCTACGGTGATCCTCGTCCTCCTCCTGTATAGACGTCCTTCAAACAGATCCTGTATATACAGAGATCCTGGTCTCCTACAGGTCCTGGAGGCTACTGTTAAGGAGTCTCCTCACGCCTCTATACGGTCCGCCACAAGACCATTAAGTTAGATCCTCGACCTCTCCTTCCACTCGACCCACCGACCTCTCTTCTTCCACTCGACCCTCCGACCTCTCCTTCCACTCGACCCACCGACCTCTCCTTCCGCTCGACCCACCGACCTCTCCTTCCACTCGACCCTCCGACCTCTCCTTCCACTCGACCCACCGACCTCTCCTTCCACTCGACCCACCGACCTCTCCTTCCACTCGACCCACCGACCTCTCCTTCCGCTCGACCCACCGACCTCTCCTTCCGCTCGACCCACCGACCTCTCCTTCCACTCGACCCACCGACCTCTCCTTCCACTCGACCCACCGACCTCTCCTTCCGCTCGACCCACCGACCTCTCCTTCCACTCGACCCACCGACCTCTCCTTCCACTCGACCCACCGACCTCTCCTTCCACTCGACTTGCCCCAACTACTTCGACCCACTCCAAGATCCTCCGTCCCCAACTCGACCCGATCCGACTTCCTCCACACCAAACCCGACCCGACCCGACCCGACCCGACCCGACTCCTCCACTCTGACCTCTTCCGCTTCGTCCTACTCTCCCAGCGGCCCCCCCCCCACCACCTCACTTAGCTGTAAGAGGAACAACTCTCCTCCTCCCACTCTCCCAACACTCCGTCCCTCTTCACCCTCCCCCCCTTCCTCCCTCTCTCCCTTCCCCCTCCATTCTTCTCCCATTCCTCTCCAACCCCACTCCCAACGCTCCGCCCACTCACTTAACTGAGAAGTTGAGAGGGAGCAATTTTCACTCTCTTCCCTCAACGAAGAGTAAGAGGAGAGGAAGAGGGAAGTAAGAGAAGAAGGAGGGAGAAGGAAGAGGAGTTAATAGATAGGAAGGAAGGAAAGAGAGAAGGAGATAAAAGGAAGAAGGAGAAATCAGAAGGGAGATAAAGAAAGAAAGAAATAATTGAAGAAGGAGGAAATAATAAAGGAGGAAGGAAGGAAGGAGAAGGAAGCAATAATAAAAGAAAGGAAAGAAAATAAAAATAAAAAGGGAAGAAGGAAGAAATAATAAAAGAAAGGAAGGAAGAGAGAAAGAAATAATAAAAGGAAGGAAGAAAGAAAGGAAGGCGTCGAGTCACTGAGTAATATCACCGCCATCATGAACAAGTCCAAGGCCATTGTCATCTCTACTACGTCCAAGCAGGAGGATCGGACGTGCTTTGGGACTTGCAGGTCAGTGTCAGTCTGTCTGTCTCTTTCTTTCTGTCTGTCTTTCTGTCTCTTTTTCCTTTCTTTCTTTCTTTCTTTCTTTCTTTCTGTCTCTTTCCTTCTGTCTGTCTGTCTGCAGTGTGTTTATAATCAATACAATTTACGTAGGAGTTTATATAACGCTTGGATTATTACGTTCAAGTGTGTATAAATATGTGTATAGTTAGGTAAGTATGTATACTGAGGTAAAATATGTATAGTCAATGTATATTTTGGCTTGAAATTCATGTTTAAAAGAGCAGGTGAATATTGGTGAAGTCTACGTGCATACATACATACATACATACATACATACATACATACATACATACAGACATACATGTAATTTGATATTTTTACTGTGTAGGTTGACAGTAGTTTTATTTTTATATAGCTCTGACTAGTGAGAGGGGTATATACTGTAGGCAAAGTACAATGATATAATGATGGTTTACCTAACAATAATGACAATATAAGTATGATAAATAAAAGTATAAAAAAGTATGAAAATAAAAGTAAGAAAATAAAAGTAAGAAAAATAAAAGTATGGAAAATAAAAGTATAAAAAAGTATGAAATTTTAAAGTATGAAATAAATAAATATAAATAAAATTATGTAAAAAGTAGACCAGAAGATTAGTTTTATCCAGTTACGACCCCCTCCCCCTCCTCCCCCCCTCCCCCCCCCCTCCCCCCCTCCAAAAAAAAGAAAGTTTTACCCTTAAGAAAGTAACAACAAACTGTTTCAAAAAGTTTCACAATGTATTCAGGAACTTTGGCTACTTCGTAATGGTGGAGCACGGGAAACTTTCTCACCTATATGGCCTACATAAGTGTGTGTGTGTGTGTGTGTGTGTGTGTGTGTGTGTGTGCAAGAAGCCTACCGTGCTTGTGTTAACATGTAAAGGGCGGGGAGAACGTGGCAAAGGAGTGAATGAATAACACACACACACACACACACATACTAGTACAGGTCATAGGAGGTCATCGTGGGGGGTCAATGTAGGGGTCAGGTGGTCACCCTCTCCTCCTGTGCTGAAACAATAACACAACACAACCCTCTCCGTGTCTCCTCATGTACGTATGTGGACAACACGTACACACTTCATGTACACACACACACACACACACACACACACACTCACCACCTCCATATTTAACGTGTCTACAATTTCTTTAGGATTCTAATATTGTGTTTACTAATGGTTTTCAGTTGTGTTAGTAATGTTTTTCTCGGCCAAAATTTTTTATTTCTGTTATATATATATATATATATATATATATATATATATATATATATATATTATATATATATATATATATATATTTTTAAGTTTGTAGATGAATTTATTTTTTAACCCCTTGAGTACGATGACTTAACCTCTTCAGTACGATGACTAAACCCATTGAATATGATGACTTAAACCTTGAATATGATGACTTAAACCCTTTGAGTACGATGACTTAACCCTTTGAGTACGATAGCTTAACCCTTGAATATGATGACTTAAACCCTTTGAGTACGATGACTTAACCCCTTGTGTACGATGACTTAACCCCTTGCGTACGATGAATTAACCCATTGAGTACAATGACTTAACCCCTTGAGTACGATGACTTAACCCCTTGTGTACGATGACTTAACCCCTTGCGTACAATGACTTAACCCCTTGAGTACGATGACTTAACCCCTTGTGTACGATGACTTAACCCCTTGAGTACGATGACTTAACCCCTTGTGTACGATGACTTAACCCCTTGCGTACAATGACTTAACCCCTTGAGTACGATGACTTAACCCCTTGAGTACGATGACTTAACCCCTTGTGTACGATGACTTAACCCCTTGAGTACGATGACTTAACCCCTTGTGTACGATGACTTAACCCCTTGCGTACAATGACTTAACCCCTTGAGTACGATGACTTAACCCCTTGCGTACGATGAATTAACCCCTTGAAAACTATGACTTAACCCCATGAGTACGATGACTTAACCCTTTGAGTATGAGGACCTAAAACTTTGAGTACGAGGACCTAAAACTTTGAGTACGAGGACCTAAAACTTTGAGTATGAGGACCTAAAACTTTGAGTACGAGGACCTAAAACATTGAATACGAGGACCTAAAACTTTGAGTACGAGGACCTAAAACATTGAGTACGAGGACCTAAAACTTTGAGTACGTTGACTTAATCTCATCTTGCTTAAGCGGTTATACTCAAGGAGCTATCATCGTATTCAAGGGGTTAAACCATGTCACTCTAGGGGTTAAACCATACCATCTCAGTCAAGGGGTTAAACCATGTCACTCTAGGAATTAAATCATCGTACTCAAGGTTTAATTTTAATGTCACTTAATAAATTTGGGAAGTTTCATATTAATTTTATTCCTCTCAAATTATTTTTACCTCACTTATTACACATTAGATAAAACACCTGTCTGTTTTAATGAGTTATTGACAGGTAAGAAAGAGTAATTAACTGATAAATGAGAATTGAGATATAGGTGATAAAGATGGAGGAACCAGGGAGATGTTGATAACGAGAAGGAATAGTGGAAACCAGTGTGTGTGTGTGTGTGTGTGTGTGTGTGTGTGTGTGTGTGTGTGTGTGTGACGTCTCGGTAGCTGGAGGGGAGGGAGAGAGGGAAGAAAGGGGCGAATGAGGGAAGGAAGGGGCGGATGAGGGAGGGAAAAACGTAAGAAGGGAAGAAATAAGTGAAGGAGCGAATGAGGGATCAAGGGAAAGTTGGAGGGAGGAAGGAAGGATAAAAGAAGAAGTGGATAAAGGCAAGAGGGAGGGAGGAAAGGAAGAAACGAGTGGAGGAGGGAATTAAGGAAGCAGCGAAGGAGGGAGGGAGGGAGGGAGGAAAGAAACAAAGTGGAGAGAGGAAAGAGGTGAGGAAGGAATAAGGAAGAAAGCGGCGAAGGAGGGAGAGAAGACGCAAGTGGAGGGAAGGGGGAGGTAGGGAGGGAATGAGGGAGGGAGGGAGGGAGCAGCACACACCACAACAATGTCGTGTGGTGCAGGCGACGCTGTCAACACAGATCGATGGTTTTTTTCATTAAGGTTTAATTTGGTAAGCGGCACCACCTCCTCCTCCTCCTCCTCCTCCTCACCCCCTCCCCCTTACCCCCTCCCCCTCCCCTCCCTTCTTCTTCTCCCCCCACTCTCCCCTCCCCTCTCCTCATCCTCCTCCTCCCCACCCCCTCCCCCTTACCCCCTCCCTTCTCCCCCCCTCCCTTCTCCCCCACTCTCCCCTCCCTCACGACCCCTACCCCCTCCCTTCCCTTCTTCTTCTCCCCCCACTCTCCCCTCCCCCTCTCATCATCCTCCTCCTCCCCACCCCCTCCCCCTTACCCCCTCCCCCTCCCCTCCCTCACGACCCCTACCCCCTCCCTTCCCTTCTTCTTCTCCCCCCACTCTCCCCTCCCCCTCTCATCATCCTCCTCCTCCCCACCCCCTCCCCCTTACCCCCTCCCCCTCCCCTCCCTTACGACCCCTACCCCCTCCCCTCCCTTCTTCCCTTGGTCTCTGCCTCTGACGGAACATCGACACACATACCTCACACTCCTCATTGCACATGTGTTTAATAATGGTCTTTTAAATGTTTTTACTCGCGGACTTTAATTTGTGTTTAACGACGGTGTCCCGCGGCGGTGTTCAGAAGCGTCGCCTCACGAGTCTTCACATAAACATAAACACCAAACAGCTGTCGCCTGTCTCACATGGCGTCATTTATGGTCCCTGACGGGGGGGAGGCGAATCAGCTGATGAGATTGTCGAAAACTGTCAAGTGGCAACTGTCGCGTCCTGTCAGCTGATGCATCGTAAACACTGTCCTAGGCCATCAAAGGTATCATTACTTTATTTATACGATTGACGATGTTATAGTGTATCACCTTTACTGTTATTGGAGTAATTTGGGGTCACTTAACTACTTTGGAGAGATAATTTGTCATTAGTGAAGTTATTGTTGTTTTCACAGTGAAGGAAGTATTAATTAGTGACTTTTTGGACTAATGTTCGTAGTGTTAGTGGTGTTTACGTTGAAGAAAGTTATTTATCACCCATTTTGTGGTAATTACTGTAATATTTTGTATAGTTACGCTGATAAATATTAATTATCTTATTTTTGACGGTTGAGTAATATTTTATTATGAATAGTAAAATATAATTTGGTTAATTTCACCACAAATAAAATATTAACTTTATTACTGTTGCTGTAATAACGTATAATATTTGTTAATAAAAAGGATTATTTCTTACCATATATTCCGCTGTTAATGTTTTGGGATTTTTACGGCTATTAAATATTTTAATGATCAATCTAATATTTTATCCCTATTAATTAAAAACAAAAAGGACTTAATTGATCATATTTACAATTAATAAAGAAACAATTACTAATTATCACACCATTTTCACCATTAATGAACGATTTTATTTCTTTCTATATTAATTAAGGAACAAAGTCTTGGTTTGTGGTGGAATAACCAGATCAATTTCTCTACTTAATTGATCCACCAGCACACCGGCTATCACCAAGATCAGCTCCTCCACACACACACACACACACACACAACACACACACACACACACACACACAACACACACACACACACAACACACACACACACACACACACACATACACACACACACACACACACACACACACACACACACACTCACGCACACACACAGTAAGTTACGTGGCTCGTTAAGTAAACAGTGTGACCTGGGTAGTTAATGAGTGTGTTTATGGTGTGGTAATGGCCAAGTCTGACACACATACATTCCCCGACGCTCATTCCCTCGGATCGTCTACTGTATATCCTGCCAGGGGTAATGGGTGTTCTCCTGTCTTGACCTAGCTTAACCTGACCTGAAATGACGTAACGTGATCTACCCTAACCTAACCTAACCTAACCTAACCTAATATGACTTTGGTCTCTTTTAAGTATCTGTTTAGGTTAGGTTAGGTTAGGTTAGGTTAGGTTAGGTTAAATCATATTATGTTGAGGATAGTCCAGTTGACTTTAGGTTAGACTAGGTTGGGGTTAGGTTAGACTAGGTTGGGGTTAGGTTAGGTTAGGTTAGGTTGGAGTCTATTAGGCCTGGATAATATTTAACTAATCTCT
>CAUDMG010003944.1:55000-100000 GCA_958450375.1 Homarus gammarus
AACCCCTCTCTCTCTCTCTCTCTCTCTCTCTCTCTCTCTCTCTCTCTCTCTCTCTCTCTCTCTCTCTCTCTCTCTCTCTCTCTCTCTCTCTTCTATGCCTTTTGTCTTCACACATACACACACACACAAACCCAGTACGCACACACACACAGTACACACACACACACACACACACACACACACACACCATTCAGACAATACAAAGAATTAGCCTTAATGGTCATCACTTATTGTCAACAAGTCAGTAATGAAGTTATTAAGTAACTTTATAAACAATGGTGACTGAATGACCTAGTTGAGGTTTATCATTAATATACAGTTTAATAAGTGTGTGTGTGTGTGTGTGTGTGTGTGTGTGTGTGTGTGTGTGTGTGTGTGTGTGTGTGTGTGTGTGTGCAGTATATGTATGTGTCCCTTCCTTCACGATACGGTAGGTTAGGTTAGGTTAGGTTAGCTTAGCTTAGGTTAGGTTAGGTTAGGTTAGGTTAGCTTAGGTTAGGTTAGGTTAGGTTAGGTTAGCTTAGCTTAGCTTAGGTTAGCTTAGCTTAGCTTAGGGTAGGTTAGCTTAGGTTGGGTTAGGTTAGGTTAGGTTAGGTGATGTGATGGTGGCCATATTTTGGTGTTTTGCAGAAGAATGGCGCCCTGGAGACCTGTGCCATTGTGGGGGTGAGGGGGGAGGGAGGGAGAGGAGAAGTGAGGGTGTGAGGTGGAATGAGAGTGAAAGGAGGAGTGAGGAGTAATGAGAGAGGAGTGAGAGTGAGAGAGGAGGAGTGAGGAGTAATGAGAGAGGAGTGAGGAGGAATGAGAATGAGAGAGGAGTGAGAGTGAGAGAGGAGGAATGAGTGAGAGAGGAATGAGAGTGAGAGAGGAGGAGTGAGGAGGAATGAGAGTGAGAGAGGAGTGAGAGTGAGAGAGGAGGAATGAGTGAGAGAGGAATGAGAGTGAGAGAGGAGGAATGAGGAGGAATGAGAGTGAGGGTGTGAGAGGATTAGAGGCGAGAGAGTGTGAGAGAGGGTGAGCAGAAAGGGGAGGAGGTGGTAAGGGAAATAGGGATGGGCTCGTTGATGTGAGGGGTGATTTAGGGGAGGTAGGGAGACAGAGAGAAGGGAAGAGAGATAGGGAGACAGAGAGGGGAAGAGAGATAGGGAGACAGAGAGGGGAAGAGAGATAGGGAGACAGAGAGGGGAAGAGAGATAGGGAGACAGAGAGGGGAAGAGAGATAGGGAGACAGAGAGAAGGGAAGGGAGATAGGGAGACAGAGAGAAGGGAAGAGAGATAGGGAGACAGAGAGAAGAAGGGAGATAGGGAGACAGAGAGGGGAAGAGAGATAGGGAGACAGAGAGAAGAAGGGAGATAGGGAGACAGAGAAGGGAAGGAGATAGGTAGACAGAGAGGGGAAGAGAGATAGGGAGACAGAGAGAAGGGAAGGGAGATAGGGAGACAGAGAGGGAAGAGAGAGAGGAGACAGAGAGAGGAAGAGAGATAGGAGAAGAGAGAAGGAAGGAGAAGGAGAAGAGAGGAGAAGAGAGATAGGGAGAGAGAGGAAGAGAGAGAGGAGAAGAGAGAAGAGTGAGGGAGAAGAGAGAAGAGAGAAGAGAAGAGAAGAGAGAGAAGGGAGAGAGAAGAGAGAGAGAGAAGAGAAGAGAGAAGAGATAGGGAGACAGAGAGAAGGGAAGGGAGATAGGTAGACAGAGAGGGGAAGAGAGATAGGGAGACAGAGAGAAGAGGAGAAGGAGAGAGAAGAGAGAAGAGAGAGGAAAGAGAGGGGAAGAGAGATAGGGAGATAGAGAGAAGGGAAGGAGATAGGGAGACAGAGAGGGGAAGAGAGATAGGGAGATAGAGAGAAGGGAAGGGAGATAGGGAGACAGAGAGGGGAAGAGAGATAGGGAGATAGAGAGGGAGAAGAAGAGAGAGAGACAGAGAGGAAGAGAGAAGAAGAGAGAGGGAAGAGAGAGGAGACAGAGAGAAGAAGGAGATAGAGAGGAGAGGGAAGGAGAGAGAGGAGATAGAGAGAAGAGAAGAGAGATAGAGAGAAGAGAGAGAAGAGAGAAGAGAAGAGAGAGAAGAGGAGAAGAGAGAGAGAGAAGAGAGAAGAGAGATAGAGAGAGAAGAGGAGAGGAGACAGAGAGAAGGGAGTAAAAGAGAAAGTAATACATACAGATACTTTAAGAGAGAGAGAGAGAGAGAGAGAGAGAGAGAGAAGAGAGAGTAAAATAACTTCCATTTTCTTAGCAGTAAATAGAGAGAGACAATGAGAAAGGGTCGTAAAAAGGGAGATAAAGAGAAAGAGAGAAAGAGAAAGAGATAAAGAGAAAGAGATAAAGAGAAAGAGAAAGAGATAAAGAGAAAGAGATAAAGAGAAAGAGATCAAGAGAAAGAGATAAAGAGAAAGAGATATTTTAGTGCCCTGACTGTGAGTAGAGGCTTGATAGATTGATCTTCCTCCGTCCATCTGTCTCACGGGGTCACAGGTCACGAGGTCAAAGGTCACGGGAGTCAAAGGCCAGAGGCTACATACCAGCCATTTACTTTACCTGGAAGGTAATTAACCCCTACCTTTACCTATATACTAATTAACCCCTACCTTTACCTATATGCTAATTAACCCCTACCTTTACCTCTATACTAATTAACCCCTACCTTTACCTCTATACTAATTAACCCCTACCTTTACCTCTATGCTAATTAACCCCTACCTTTACCTATATACTAATTAACCCCTACCTTTACCTCTATACTAATTAACCTCTACCTTTACTCTCTATGCTAATTAACCCCTACCTTTTCCTATATACTAATTAACCCCTACCTTTACCTATATACTAATTAACCCCTACCTTTACCTATATACTAATTAACCCTACCTTACTCTCTTATAACCTACCTCATACTAATTAACCCCTACCTTTACCTATATACATACCCACCTTACATCTAATTAACCCCTACCTTTACCTATATACTAATTAACCCCTACCTTTACCTATATACTAATTAACCCCTACCTTTACCTATACTAATTAACCCTCTACCCTATTACCTCTATAGCTAATTAACCTACCTACCTATCTAATACCCTACCTTACTATACTAATTAACCCTACCTTTACCTATACTAATAACCTACTTACCTATCTATACCCCTACCTTTTCCTATATACTAATTAACCTCTACCTTTACCTCTATAATAATTAACCCCTACCCTTACCTCTATACTAATTAACCCCTACCCTTACCTCTATACTAATTAACCCCTACCCTTACCTCTATACTAATTAACCCCTACCTTTACCTCTATATTAATTAACCCCTACCTTTACCTCTATACTAATTAACCCCTACCCTTACCTCTATACTAATTAACCCCTACCCTTACCTGTTTGCTAATTAGATATTTTCTCTCCTACAGGTAAGCTTGGGCCCCAAAGTGTGGACGGGCGACTGAGTATTCGACTTATGGGTAATGTAACTGATTCTATTCACTGGAGCAATCACCAAGGTAATTTAGTAAGGATTGTTAGGCGTCATATAGGTAATTTTTTATAGAAATCACAAAGGTAAATTAACATCAATAACATGTAACATAAAAATCACAAAAAGGTAAATTAACATCAATAACACGTATCATAAAAATCACAAAGATAAATTATGCAACACGGATTTAATTTCACCAACGAGGTAACATAACCCTTATAATGGGAAAAATTTCATCGCTGTTTACTTAATGTTTTTTTAATTTAACCGAACCACAATATAACCCGTTTTTATTAAGGTTTTTCACGGCTTTAAAACGAAATATTTCATAATTTTTCGTTTAGATGTACAGAAGAAAATAAACCTCGGGGAGAAAAAAAAATATATTATTAATGATGCAATTAATTCGGGTTTACGTTGTGGAGGGTGAAGGAGATTTGTTGTGTTGAGGATAATTAGTTATGGGGGTTCATCTTCTCTACCTGTATGACGTCACACTGTAAACCTCATCACCTGTATGACGTCACACTGTAAACCTCACCTGTATAAATTATCTTCATATATATCAAAGTCACTAACATAATTAAGACCCAAAAAATATATAAAAATAATAAAAAGTTTGGATATTTTTTGGATATTTTGTAAAAGTTGTAGTTTTTGTGTTAGCATACCATTATGTTAATACCTAAATGGGGGAGGGGGGGGGGTACACCTCGACGGCTTGAGTTAAGAGTGTGTGACCCGGATTTAGTCTTTATATACATCCTGGCCTGAATATTCTCAAGGGAACCGTAATTTGGGTTGAGGTTAATGTTAAGTTGGTGTTAGGTTGTTGTTTAATGGTTAAGGGTTAGGTTAGGTTAGGTTATGTTAGGTTAGGGTGAGAGTAGGTTAGATTAAGTTAGGTTAAGAGTAGGTTAGATTAAGTTAATTCAAAATTTGGTGGTGTTTGGGTTAGGTTAGGTTAGGTTAGGTTAGGTTAGGTTAAGAGTAGGTTTGGTTAGGTTAGGTTAATACAAAAATTGGTGGTGTTTGGGTTAGACAGGAATGGAAACTAGTGTGTCAAGCTTTGAACTGAACCCGACAGCTGGTTAAGAAAAATACATATTGATGAAATGTTGAATATACATAGTCGATGTATTTATTTCGACATTGATATACATATATACATTGATAGATAGATAGATAGACGATTATATAAATAGATAGATAGATGGATAGGCAGGTAGATAGATATGAAGATAGATGGACAGATATATAGATAAGAGCATACATACATACATACATACATACATACATACATACATATAGATAAATAGACAGATAGATAAAATACAGGGACATGGCAATAGATAGATAGATAGAGAGAGAGAGAGAGAGAGAGAGAGAGAGAGAGAGAGAGAGAGAGAGAGAGAGAGAGTGAGTGGTGTGTTTTATCGCTGAGAGTTGAATCATTTCCATCGCTGCTCCTGAATTTATCTCTCACTTGGAAATAATTTTACCTTTTTTCAATAATTTTATCATTTCAGTTGATCACTCGTTATGGGCGGGAGATTATCTGTCTGTGTTGGGATGAATTATCGCTGACAGAGTTTTGGTTATCCATCGCTGTATAGAAATAATCGCTAGTACCTGAGTCACCTAGTTATGCCCAGCTAGTAACAGGGAGTTACCTAGTTATGCCCAGCTAGTACCCGGGGGTCACCTAGTTATGCCCAGCTAGTACCCAAGAGTTACCTAGTTATGCCCAGCTAGTACCCGGGAGTCACCTAGTTATGCCCAGCTAGTACCCGGGAGTCACCTAGTTATGCCCAGCTAGTACCCGGGAATCACCTAGTTATGCCCAGCTAGTACCCGGGAGTCACCTAGTTATGCCCAGCTGACAGATATACGTACGTACAGAGGCGGACAGACATTCAGACATATAGTTTCATAGTCATTCATACCGGAAGGAATTTACACACACACACACACACACACACACACACACACACACACACGAATGACTCTCCAACAACAGAAAAATGGAAAAAAAACGGTCAAAGAAAAAATATAGATACATATACATAAAAAAATTACGATGAAATATGAAAGAAACGAAAAATAAATAAAACAGAGGAATATGAACAATAAGATTTGGGTCAAAAAATTCCTGAAATGGGATGGTGATTCTGGCAGATGTGTGTGTGTGTGTGTGTGTGTGTGTGTGTGTGTGTGTGTGGCGGGGGGGGTGTGTGTGTGTGTGTAATATTTCCCGAAGGATATTTTGATTTTTGCGTTTCTCTTTCTTTCCTTCCTTTCTTCCTTCCTTTCTTTTTTCCTACCTTCGTTAAGTATATGTTTAAGTCTCTCTCTCTCTCTCTCTCTCTCTCTCTCTCTCTCTCTCTCTCTCTCTCTCTCTCTCTCTCTCTCTCTCAGGAGGAGTTGAGAAATGTAGTTTGTTTTTCTGCCTCAGGAACTTTTGTTTATAGCTCAAATTTCTTCTCTTTTTGGGAGAGGGAAAATTATTTTTTAGCCTATTTTTTTACTTTTTTCTATTTTTTCTCCTTATTTTTTCTTTTACTTTTCATACTTTTTAAAACATTACTTTATATTATTTTTTTTCCTTTTTATACCTTTTTTGTACTTTTAGTTTTATATCTTTTAAATTTATTTCGTTACTTTTTATATTTTTTCATTGCTATTTATATTTTTTTCGTTACTTTTTATATCTTTTCGTTACTTTTTATATTTTCTCGTTACTTTTGTATATTTTTTCGTTATTTTTTTTTATTTTTTCGCTACTTTTATATTTTCTTGTTACTTTTTTTCGTTACTTTTAATATTTTTGGTTAATTTTTTTGGTCTTTGTATAATTGTCACGCCTGAAGAAACACAATAATCTGGTTCCATCGATTTTATTGGGTGTGGCAGAAACCGATGAGGTCTTGTGTAGGGGAGAGAGAGGGGAGGAAGAGAGGGAGGAGGAGAGAGGGAGTGAGAGGGGAGGAAGAGAGGGAGTGAGAGGGAGAGAGGGGAATGGAAGGAAGGAAAGAAGGAAAGACGAAGGGAGATGGTGTAATAGATGACTGAAGGGAGGAATTGAAGGAGGGAGAGGGAGGGAGGGAGGGAAGAAGAGAAGGGAGGAATGGAAAGCCAGAGAGAAAGAGAGAGAGAGAGAGAGAGAGAGGAAAGGAGGGAAGATATAGGTAGACAGAATAAAGAGGATGGGAGAGGGTTTAATGGGAAGGAGAGAGAGTATTATGGGAGAGGGAATGTGAGAGATCAGGGTGAGGGAAGAGTGAGGGGAAGGAGTGACTCACATACATACTGTACATACATCTGTCATTTTCTCTTCCATTCCTGTCTTTTCCGTCCCACATGAGGTCAGTTCCCTGTCTAGTAAATATCTCTTGTCACATAGAAGGTGTGTGTTGGCTCTCTCTCTCTCTCTCTCTCTCTCTCTCTCTCTCTCTCTCTCTCTCTCTCTCTCTCTCTCTCTCTCTCTCTCTCCAGTTTAATTGCTCCGTTCCAGTCAGTTTGTCTCTCGCTCTTTCTTTCAATCAACTCACTCCACACAGTCAGTCACTCTCCAGTCATCCCGTCTCCTGTTCCATCCAGTCACAGTCTATTATATCCACACAGCCAGTCACTCACCAGTCATCTCGTCTCCTCTTCCATCCAGTCGTCCACTCAGTCTCCAACAGTTAGCTGCCTCCTCCCTCCCCTCAAACAGTTTCCGCTGATAGAGTATTGTGTGCCTCTCTCTCTCTCTCTCTCTCTCTCTCTCTCTCTCTCTCTCTCTCTCTCTCTCTCTCTCTCTCTCTCTCTCCTCTTTTCGCCTCTCTCTGTTTTTCCCCTTTCCTTTCCCCTCCTCTCTTTCCCCTTCCCTCTTTTCCCTCCTCTCCCCCCTTTCCCTTCCCTCTTTCCCTCACGTCCCCTCTCTCTCTTCCCTCTTCCCTTTCCATTTCCCCCCCCTTCCTCCTACTCCCCCATTTCACCCCAGTAAAATGTTCACCACTTCCGCTCCTGTTTGTCCAGAAGCTGTAAGTGGGTGGGGAGGGAAATTGGGGGGGAGGGAAGGGGGAAATGGGGGGTAGGGGGGTTACTCTCTCTCTCTCTCCTTGTTATTTTTCTCTCCCTCTGTATATATCTTATGTAGGGGCTTAGGGGAGCTTATTACGAGCCTTCATCCCTCCCCTTCATCCTTCCCCTCCCTCCCCTTCATCCTTCCCCTCTCTCCCCTTCATCCTTCCCCTCTCTCGCTTTCCTCCCTTCCTGTCTCTTCCTCCTAAATACGCGGACAGTCAACGTAACTTAAGAAGTGAGGGGAAGGGGAAGCTTCTTGTGATGGCCCCCTCCCCCCTCTCCTTTCCCCCCTCTCCTTTCCCCCCTCTCCTCACCCCCTCCCCTCTCCCCTCTTCTCTCCCCCCTTCTACTGTGGCCGGATGAGCCCTGTGTGACCGGATAAGGCCAATGTAACCGGCTCCTCAGGTCCACACTGGTAAGCGGACGTAAGATTTCTATAGAGATTCCGGGAGAGAAATGGCCTTTAGAGAGAGTGTCCATTACTGTATGTGAGAGAGAGAGAGAGAGAGAGAGAGAGAGAGAGAGAGAGAGAGAGTGTGTGTGTGTCCATTACTGTACGTGAGAGAGAGAGAGAGAGAGAGAGAGAGAGAGAGAGAGAGAGAGAGAGAGTGTGTGTCCATTACTGTACGTGAGAGAGAGAGAGAGAGAGAGAGAGAGAGAGAGAGAGAGAGAGAGAGTCCATTACTGTATGTGAGAGAGAGAGAGAGAGTCCATTACTGTATGTGTGGGAGAGAGAGAGAGAGAGAGAGAGAGAGAGAGAGAGAGAGAGAGAGAGTCCATTACTGTATGTGTGAGAGAGAGAGAGAGAGAGAGAGAGAGAGAGAGAGAGAGAGAGAGCGTCCATTACTGGATGTGTGAGAGAGAGAGAGAGAGAGAGAGAGAGAGAGAGAGAGAGAGAGAGCGTCCATTACTGTATGTGAGAGAGAGAGAGAGAGAGTCCATTACTGTATGTGTGTGTGAGAGAGAGAGAGAGAGAGAGAGAGACAGGTAACCTAAAGTAGTGTACATATTAAAGTAGATGACGTATATCGAGTGTGTGTGTGAGAGAGAGACAGACAAAGAGAGATAAAGAGAGAGAGATAGAGATAGAGATAATAACAGGGGCTAGTAAGTGAGTAGGTAGTGAATAAGCTATAGTGCTTTAGTAAATGACTTACGTAATGGCCCCCAGGGGATAGGGTGAGAGAGAGGGCAGGGAGGGGTGAGAGGGAGGGGTGAGAGAGAGGGCAGGGGTGAGAGAGAGAGGGGAGGGGTGAGAGAGAGGGCAGGGGTGAGAGAGAGGGCAGGGAGGGGTGAGAGAGAGGGCAGGGAGGGGTGAGAGAGAGGGCAGGGAGGGGTGAGAGAGGGCAGGGAGGGGTGAGAGAGAGGGCAGGGGTGAGAGAGGGGGCAGGGAGGAGTGAGAGAGAGGGAGGGGTGAGAGAGAGTGGGGAGGGGTGAGAAAGAGGGCAGGGGTGAGAGAGAGGGCAGGGAGGGGTGAGAGAGAGGGCAGGGAGGGGTGAGAGAGAGGGCAGGGGTGAGAGAGAGGGTAGGGTGAGAGAGGGCAGGGAGGGGTGAGAGAGAGGGCAGGGGAGAGAGAGAGGGCAGGGAGGGGTGAGAGAGAGGGCAGGGAGGGGTGAGAGAGAGAGGGGAGGGGTGAGAGAGAGGGGAGGGGTGAAAGAGAGGGGAGGGGTGAGAGAGAGAGGGCAGGGGTGAGAGAGAGGGGAGGGGTGAGAGAGAGGGGAGGGGTGAGAGAGAGAGGGCAGGGGTGAGAGAAAGAGGGCAGGGGTGAGAGAAAGAGGGCAGGGGTGATAGAGGGAGGGCAGGGGTGAGAGAGAGAGGGCAGGGGTGAGAGAGAGAGAGAGGGCAGGGGTGAGGGAGAGAGGGCTGGGGTGAGAGAGAGAGAGGGCAGGGGTGAGAGAGAGAGGGGAGGGGTGAGAGAGAGAGGGGAGGGGTGAGAGAGGGCAGGACGGGGTGAGAGAGGGGGGGATGAGAGGGTATGGGTGGGTGAGAGCGAGGATAGGGGAGAGGGCAGTGGATAGGGTGTGTGTGAGAGAGAGGGGGTAGGGGTGAGAGAGAAAGGGGGGGCAGGTGAGGGAGAGAGGGTAGGGGATGGGAGGGGCAAGTAGGTGTTTTAAGAGGAGGGAGGGAGGAAGGGAGGGAGACCCCTTTAAAGACACCTCGAGGAAGGGATAAAATATAATAAATAAAGAAGGAATAAGAGAAAATGGAGGAAATAAACGAATTAAATAGTTAAAAAAGGAATAAGGGAAAATAAATAAAGAAGAGAATAAGAATATGGGGGGGGGGAGGCCCCGGGGGACGCCACCCACACACAAGGTAATGGATTATTAATGGTTTTGGTAATTACCTGCTGGGGGGCCTCACCTGCTGGGGGCCTCACCTGCTGGGGGCCTCACCTGCTGGGGGCCTCACCTGCTGGGGGCCTCACCTGCTGGGGGGCCTCACCTGCTGGGGGCCTCACCTGCTGGGGGCCTCACCTGCTGGGGGCCTTACCTGCTGGGGGCCTTACCTGCTGGGGGCCTCACCTGCTGGGGGGCCTCACCTGCTGGGGGCCTCACCTGCTGGGGGCCTTACCTGCTGGGGGGCCTCACCTGCTGGGGGCCTCACCTGCTGGGGGCCTCACCTGCTGGGGGGCTCACCTGCTGGGGGGCCTCACCTGCTGGGGGCCTCACCTGCTGGGGGCCTCACCTGCTGGGGGCCTTACCTGCTGGGGGAACTCACCTGCTGGGGAGAGATAGGGGAGTAAGAGAGGAGGGTAAGAAGTAAGAGGGAGAGAGTATTTGTACAGGTAATTAGTATGGTGTGTGTGTGTGTGTGTGTGTGTGTGTGTGTGTGTGTGTGTGTGTGTGTCCGTCCGTCCTTTTAGTAAACAAATACACACAAGGGAGAAGCTGATGGAGGGTAACGAAATTTGGAAGGGTGAGGGAGGGAGGGAGGGAGGGAGGGAAGGAGAGAGAGCGGGAGGGAAGGGCGGAAGGAGGGAGGAGAGACAGGAAAAACGAAAGAAGGATGACACAACGAAGAAGAAAAAAGGAAGGAAAGAAGGAAGGAATTGAGAGAGAGTAAACATCAATGAATTAGATGAGTGTAGGAGAGGGAGAAGGGGATAAGGAAGAAGGGGGGCGGAGGGAGAGGAAGGACAGACGCGAATGGAACATAAAAAAGGAAGAGAGAAAATAAAGGAAGGGGAATAACACGAGGGAAAAAGATAACATTTTTTGGGTTTTGGAAGAGGGAGAAAAGAAGATGGAAGTAAAGAAGAATAAAGAAGGTAAAAAGAATAGGGAAGAGGGGAAACGGGATGAGAGTGAGGGGAGGGGATAAGGAAGAGGGGGGTGAGAGGGGGAGGGGGTAACACGTGGGAGGGGAGGACTAGGGGAGGGGAATTACCTGAGGGGAGATAATGGGACGGTAGATGTCACTAATATGTTGTAGAAGATGGGAGGGGACAGGTGAGGGGAGGGGAGATAGGTGAGGGAGGGGAGACAGATGAGGGGAGGGGACAGGTGAGGGGAGGAGAGACAGGTGAGGGGAGGAGAGATAGGTGAGGGAGGGGACAGGTGAGGGGAGGAGAGATAGGTGAGGGAGGGGAGACAGGTGAGGGGAGGGGACAGGTGAGGGGAGAGATAGGTGAGGGAGGGGAGACAGGTGAGGGGAGGGGACAGGTGAGGGGAGGAGAGATAGGTGAGGGAGGGGAGACAGGTGAGGGGAGGGGACAGGTGAGGGGAGGAGAGATAGGTGAGGGAGGGGAGACAGGTGAGGGGAGGAGAGATAGGTGAGGGAGGGGACAGGTGAGGAGAGAGGAGCTAGGTGAGGGGAAGAGACAGGTGAGAGAGGAGCTAGGCGAGGGAACTAATATGAGGGGAGGCCCTGGATGGAAGGGGACAGACATGACACTAATGGGTTATGGAAAAGACGAGTAAGAGAGGTACGAGAGGGGAAAATTCCCTTGGTTACGGAGTCCAGGGGGAAAATTCCCTTGGTTACGGAGTCCAGGGGGAAAATTCCTTTGGTTACGGAGTCCAGGGGGAAAATTCCCTTAGTTACGGAGCCGAGGGAAAAAAAATCTTACAGTACGGGGAATATTAAGTAGGTGGGGGAGGGTGAGGGGAATTGTCCTTGGTTACAGGGGAATACAGTCACTACAGTAGTTAGGCTGTATTTATATTATTATGGTTGTATTTGTGTGGAAGAACGTAATTTATCATTCTTCTTCTTATTTGTCTGTCTGTATGATTTTGTCTTATTGGTGTGTGTGTGTGTGTGTGTGTGTGTGTGTGTGTGTGTCAGGAACGAGGTCTTGAACTCCCCTTATAAATGGTCTTGGACTGACCTAATGTGTTGGGTCGGCCATGACAGCTGCTGACTTACGGTACTGCCACTGCCAGGGAGGTTAGTGGCCCAGGGAGGTTAGTGGTCCAGGGTACAGGGAGGTTAGTGGCCCAGGGAGGTTAGTGGTCCAGGGTACAGGGAGGTTAGTGGTCCAGGGAGGTTAGTGGTCCAGGGTACAAGGAGGTTAGTGGTCCAGGGAGGTTAGTGGTCCAGGGTACAGGGAGGTTAGTGGTCCAGGGTACAGGGAGGTTAGTGGTCCAGGGTACAGGGAGGTTAGTGGTCCAGGGTACAAGGAGGTTAGTGGTACAGGGAGGTTAGTGGTCCAGGGTACAGGGAGGTTAGTGGTCCAGGGTACAGGGAGGTTAGTGGCCCAGGGTACAGGGAGGTTAGTGGTCCAGGGTACAGGGAGGTTAGTGGTCCAGGGAGGTTAGTGGTCCAGGGTACAGGGAGGTTAGTGGCCCAGGGAGGTTAGTGGTCCAGGGTGCAGGGAGGTTAGTGGTCCAGGGTACAGGGAGGTTAGTGGTCCAGGGTACAGGGAGGTTAGTGGTCTAGGGTACAGGGAGGTTAGTGGTCCAGGGAGGTTAGTTGTCCAGGGTACAGGGAGGTTAGTGTTCCAGGGTACAGGGAGGTTAGTGGTCCAGGGAGGTTAGTGGTCCAGGGTACAGGGAGGTTAGTGTTCCAGGGTACAGGGAGGTTAGTGGTCCAGGGTACAAGGAGGTTAGTGGTCCAGGGAGGTTAGTGGTCCAGGGTACAGGGAGGTTAGTGGTCCACGGTACAAGGAATGTTAGTGGTCCAGGGAGGTCAGTGGCCCAGGGAGGTTAGTGGTCCAAGGTACAAGGAGGTTAGTGGTCCACGGTACAGGGAGGTTAGTGGTCCAGGGTACAGCCTCTCCTACACTCCCACCATCACCTGTCCCCGTAACTACAGGTAGACAGAGTACTCCTAACTGGTTAACTTAAAGATTAACACACAAAAATAACACTAAGGTGACTAAGGCGATACGTAATTCGTTTAATGGCGTCAGATTTACTCACAGACTCTACCTAACTATGTATGTTTACTTAACACTAATTGACGTAAATGACACCATAATTACATCGTAACCTGACCTAACCAAACCTAACATAACCTGGCCTGACCTAACCTAATCTAACCTAACCTAACCTAATCTAACCTAACTTGACCTGACTTCACCTGACCTGACCTGACCTGACCTAATCAAACCTAACATAACCTAACCTGACCTGACTTTACCTGACCTAACCTAACCTAACCTAACCTAACCTAACCTAACCTGACCTAACCTAACCTAACCTAACCTAACCTAACCTAACCTAAGCCAAAGAGACTCGACCTTAACACTATACACGAGTTAAGAGACAAAATTAAAATATAGGATCTTTTCCAAATTGGTTTCTGTACTTTAACTTTTCTCTAAACTTACGGGAAAATAGTTAAGGTGAAATCTGTGTGTTATTTTTTGTTTTACCGTAAATCACCAAATTACCTAAGAATCTCAGTGTAATTTTAGTGTTATTTTTCATATTATTTTTCACTTTATTGTTGTGTTTTACCTTAAATCAACCAATTACATAAATTACCTTACGACAATATTTTCACTTACGAGGAAAACAAAAATTACCTTACGAACACCTGTGGGTCAACACCTTCCAGTTTTATATAACAATTAAGTGATAAGACGTCAACATCGGTGTCGTGTGTCTGAGTGAGCGAAGAAAAAAGAAATATTTTTTTTATTCTGGTGACTCCATTAATTGAGGTTTTATATTATTATTATTAACAGTAATTTGTGGTTTGGGTAATTCTGTGGTTTATAGTTGGTTTTTAATATTATAATTGTTTGTGTAATTGCTAATGATTTTGTTAATATTTTCTTTTCTTTGTTTTCGTTGTTTTTGTTAATATTATCATTGTTTTTATTATTTTCAATGTTTTATTTAATAGTTTCATTATTTGTTATACCTTATATATGTATTAATATATCCCGTTAAAGGATTAAGTTCCCCTGAGGTCATTCTTACAGGGGAAAAATATAGCCATTAAAGAAATAAAACTTCCCCTGTGTTAGATATAATTTCCCTAGATTGAAATGTATTATAGCCCCCCTAGATAAATATTTTCCCTATATTTTTCCCTAAATTTAAATAATATAGAATGAGTTTTGTCAGCTATATTATTTTTTCCTACATGTAACTTTATTATTTTTCAGAGTTAAGTTATTGATAAAAGGAGAATGTTGGAGTTTGGGTTAAGAACTTATTGTAAAAAATGGAATTAATACTGAAATCTGAATAAAAGGAGGAAGTTATATTTATTTCTTTTCCAGGGTTAGGTTAGGTTAAGTTAGGGTAGGGTAGGTTAGGTTAGGTATTTGTAAATGAGGAAATAAATTATGATAAAAAAATAATACTAAATAATTCATAGATAATTATTTCAGTCCCTGGATGGAATGACCCCCATAACGACCGGTCACGTGACACCTAACCAGCTAGTTCCTGTAAAACAAGCCTCATTTTATCCATAAATTAATCAATGAATTTATCAAAATGTATATAGATGTTTTATATAGCATTGATGAGTAACGAAGGATTTATATCAATTTATTTTCATTATTTTACTAGTGAATTGTTTATATGATTCGATTATTATTAAGCCACAATATATACTGAGTCATTAGCTTAAGATGACGATGATGATGATGATGATGATGATGATGATGAGGGTTTATATATAATTTATATTACCAACAAAACGTCATCTCAAATCTACGTATTTATATAGACTTAAAAAAATAAAAACAAACTAAATCTGAGTTCATTCGTTCCCTAGCTAACCAAATACAGTACACGGGACGGCAACCAATAGCGTCGGGGGTTTTTCTCTCTCCAGCTGCATTTTGATTGGCCGATGTGTGAAGCATGGACTCCAAAAAATAAAAATAGAATAAAAATCTGAGAACTTTGGGAGCGGTTTATTATGCACTTGTAAATAGGAAGGTTAATTCAGCTGTTGAACACGAATAAAAATATGTTTTAAAATTCATGGATACGAGGAATTGTGTTTGTTTTTTTCGGGATTTTCTGTGATGAGTGGAGAGAGGGGTGAGTGTGGAGGAGAGAGGGAGAGGGAGAGGTGTGATAAAGACGGGACAGGAAGGAGAGGATTAAGGAAGGAAGACAAGAGGGGAAGAGAAAGGAGGTGAGAGTAAACAAAGATACTGATAATGTAGGAGACAAAGGAGAATGATGAATACACACACACACACACACACACACACACACACACACACACACACATCCCACATACATACCCCTCCCCCCTCACCACCACCCTCTCCCCCTCACTACACCCCTCCCCCTCCACCCCTCCCCTCCCCCACCCCCTCCCCCTCACACACACCCCTCTCCCCCCTCCTCCCACCCCCTCCCCCCAACACCCCCCTCCCCTCACCCCCCCTCCCCCCACACACACACCGGTACGACTTTCTCCTAGATGCATCACACATCGAGAGTGTGTCATTGTGAAGCGTTGTTACGACCAGACAAAGACAGACACATGGCTAAAAGGGTCTTTGTTAGGGGGGACGGGTGTCTTATCTATTATACCCGCTACCCACCCGGACTCGGAACTGGACCGGGTATTTTTTTTTTTTTTTGTACCCTTGATATCACTTGCGGGTCTAGGTTAAGTTAGGGGTATGGGTTAGGTTAGGTTAGGTTAAGGGTCGCCTCCTGTTTAACCTGTAACCCCCTCCCCCCACACTCTACCCCCCTCCCTCTCACCCCCTCCCTCTCACCCCCTACCTCTCTGTTTCTCCCTCAAACCTCTATCTCTCCCTCTGGCTCCCGTTCCCCTCACCCTCTACCCTCCCCCATCCCTCCTCCTACCCTCCCCCTCCCCACTACCCTCCCCCTTACCCCCTACCCTCCCCCTCACCTACCCTCCCCCTCACCTCTTACCCTCCCCCTCACCCCCTACCCTCCCCCTCACCCCCTACCCTCCCCCTCACCCCCCTACCCTCCCCCTCACCTCCTACCCTCCCCCTCACCCCCTACCCTCCCCCTCACCCCCTACCCTCCCCCTCACCTACCCTCCCCCTCACCTGTTACCCTCCCCCTCACCCCCTACCCTCCCCCTCACCCCTACCCTCCCCCTCACCTGTACCCTCCCCCTCACCCCCTACCCTCCCCCTCACCCCCTACCCTCCCCCTCACCCCCCTACCCTCCCCCTCACCTCCTACCCTCCCCCTCACCCCCTACCCTCCCCCTCACCCCCTACCCTCCCCCTCACCCCTACCCTCCCCCTCCACCCCCTACCCTCCCCCTCACTCCTACCCTCCCCCTCCCCACTACCCTCCCCCTCACCCCCTACCCTCCCCCCTCACCTACCCTCCCCCTCACCCCCTACCCTCCCCTCACCCGCCTCCCTCCCCTCACCTCCTACCCTCCCCCTCACCCCCTACCCTCCCCCTCACCCCTACCCTCCCCCTCACCCCCTACCCTTCCCCTCACCCTCCACCCCGCAGCTCTCGTAATAACAACCTCCGCCACACCAGGAACCTCAGAAAGTAGTAAGTCATTTTTTTCTCTCGTATCTGAGGATGAGTTACACAACACCCGGAGCCTCCAGGAAGGAAAAAACCGGAGCTTCATTATTTTTTACCGGATTTTTTAAACAATATCCGGATCACCCCGCACACCTGGCTTCGGTCTTAAAGGTACTTACGTGGAATTTTTTTTTTCTCTAAACTATTGAGGTGAGAATGTGTTTAGAGGATTTGCATAAGAAGATAAGATGGATTCTCAGTGATTCTTATGTATTACCTGATTCACTTATGTTACGATACAAAACGATTCTCAGTTATTCTTAAAATTTTTTTTTTTTTAACTATAACATATCACAAAGCATCGATCCATCATACTCAATATATGAAGTCTAAAATCAATTAAGACGTACTCACACACACACTCTCCAGATGTGAGTGAAAAATAAACGTGAGTGAACGAAACTTTATGACTCGTGGCCCAGAACTGTGAGAGCAGCTGGATGTTATCTTTAAAGAACCAGAAAATATATGTACATTTTTTTTTCTACCTAAACTTTTTTGGGTTCAACAACTTTCAAGGTTGTTATTTTCTGCCCCGGGCTGATCCACCACTCCACTCCATCTCCACCACTCCACTCCCACCACTCCACTCCACCTCCACCACTCCAGTCCACCTCCACCACTCCATCTGCACCACTCCACTCCACCACTCCACCTGCACCACTCCAGCCCACCTCCACCACTCCACCTCCACCACTCCAGTCCACCTCCACCACTCCACCACCACTCCACTCCACTTCCACCACTCCACTCCACCTCCACCACTCCACTCCACTTCCACCACTCCACTCCACCTCCACCACTCCACTCCACCTCCACCACTCCACCTCCACCACTCCACCACCAGTGTTGGGGGGGACCAAGGGGGGTGACTTGATTAGGATAGAGATAGATTAAGTTTGCTTGGGTAAGATTATGTCAGGTAGCGCTATATGAGGGATTAATATAAGCGAGGTTAACGTTGGACTAGATTAGCTTAGGTTAGGTTAGAGGTAGGTTAGACTTAGGTTTGGTTAGGTTAGGTTAAGATACTGTAGGTGTAAGGCTGAAATGAAGTTAAATTGGACTTGTTAGGTCACTTTATTGTCTGACCCCTGTAGTTAGTTAGTTATTTAATCCCTCGTAGGATAGATTACCGGTCAGGCACTCAAGTTATTATATCCTTAACCTAACCTAACCTAACCTAACCTAACCTAACCTAACCTACCTTTTAATAACAACGATTTAGTTATAGTCTGAGCGCTAATTTATCGTTCGATATTTTTAAGACTCGGTGTTTATAAACGAAACATTATTGAATCAGTTACCGACAAGTAAACATCATCACTTACGAGGAAATTGTATCGTAAGTTGTGGATCCTGATTTAGTTATGAAGTGGAAGATGTTTTGAGATTATTACTATTTTTAACCTTTGATGTCAGAAAAATAAGTTGAGGGGAGGTGTGATGGTGAGGGGAGGTGTGGTGGGTGAGGGGAGGTGTGATGGGTGAGGGGAGGTGTGATGGGTGAGGGGAGGTGTGATGGGTGAGAGGATGTGTATGTGACGGATGAAGGGATGTATGACGCGATTAGGGAGGTGTGACGGGTTAGTGGGTGGAGGTGTGACGTGTGGATTGGATATGTGACGCATAGTGGGTGGAGACGAGAAGGATGGTGGGGATTTAAGTGGGTGGGGGAAGAGCGCCAGGTGACGTGCGGGTGTGTGTGTGTGGGGAGGGAGGGGGGGGTGGGGGAAGACTATACTATACGCTGGGTGATTCTGGGGGAGATAGAGGAGGCTTGCAGGGGGGGGGTAGAGTAGGCTAGGGAGGGGGAGAGGGGAGGAGGAGAGAGAGAGAGAGAGAGACGGCATCCATTGATCTCGTTGGTGAACAGAGGGAAAGGAGGAGGGGTGAGGGGGAGGTGAGGGGAGGGAGGGGGGGGCGTCTTGACTAATTAGTGAGGCCTGTAAGAAACAATAGCCAGAGGAGGGGGTGGTGGTGGGGGGGGGGGCTCTTGTGGGCGGCTTGTGGGTGGCAAGATGGTGGTAGAAGGGCGTGGACTGGCCGTGGACGGGTAAAAGGAGGGGCGGTATGTGGGTTGGGTGGGTGGATGGGTGGCTTTGGGTGGCTTTGGGTGGGTGGCCTTGGAGGAAAGAAGCCTCTATCAATTGTTAATCACCTGTTAAGTCACAGTCCAGTCTCAGTCAAGTAACAGTCAGTTGAATCACAGTCAGTCTGGTCACAGTTCAGTCAGTCAAGTGAGAGGGAGGGCAAGGGGGGGGGGGGGGAGGAGGGATAATGAGGTCACCTGGTGTCATTAATTAGTCTTGGGCCAGGTGAGAGGTAAGGTGTTATTATTCAATTGGCTTCATCATTATCGTCATTATCATCACTAACGTCATTATCATTATCATTAAACTCATTATTGTCATCATTATGGGTCACAGTAGTAGTAGTAGTAGTGACAACAACCATCCAGCTAATTAATCACAACTACCACCAACAGATACCTTCCACTACCACCACCACCAATCACAACTCACTAACACCAACCAGCCAATCAACCACAACAACCAGCACCAACAACCACCACTACTAGCATCTAAAACCCGCCATCACAACCACCAATATCAACCACAACTACCACCACTAACCTACAACAACCACAACCACCACCATATACAATAACCATCACCACCTACAGCAATAACAACCTACAACAACCACAACCATCAACAACAACCACAACTACCTACAGCCACCACCACCACCACCACCTACAACAAACACTACTTACAACACCCACAACTACCATCACCACATTCAACAACCACCATCACTTACAACAACAACAACCACCACCAACAACAACCACCAGCACCTACAACAACTACCACCACCACCACCACACCTCCCGCCCGGAACATTTAATTAGAAAAAATTAATATGTGGTTCCGTCTTGTTATCTTGTACGGGAGGTCAGTGTTGTTATCTCCCGGGACCTGTTGAGTGTTATCTAATGGTGTTGTGTGGGAGGGGGGGGGTGGAAGGGGAGAAGAAGGGTGGGAGAGGAGAAGAAGGGTGGGAGAGGAGAGGGGAGAAGAAGAAGGGTGGGAGAGGAGAGGGGAGGAGAAGAAGGGTGGGAGAGGAGGAGAGGGGGTGGGAGGAATGGAAGAGAAGCTGATAGAGAGGAAGGATGGAAGAGGAGAGTGAGGAAGGAGGGGAGAGGAGAAGGAAGGGGGAAGAGGGGAAGATGAAATAGGAGAGGAAAGGTGGGTGTAAAAGGAGAGAAGAAGGAAAGAGAAGAGAGGAGAGAGAAGAAGGAAGGAGAAGTGGGGGAGAGAAGGAGGGTGGAAAAGGAGAGAGAAGGAAGAAGAAAAAGAGGACAGGATAGAGGAAGGGTAGGAGAGGAAAGTAGGACGATGGAAGAGAGGGCATAAGGAAGTGGTATAGATAGATAGATAGATAGATAGATAGTGATTATAGGTAGATTGATTTGAAATATGATTCTCTCTCTCTCTCTCTCTCTCTCTCTCTCTCTCTCTCTCTCTCACACACACACACACACACACACACACACACATTAGTAACACCTGCCGCCTACCTGAGCTCTCGATGACACTTGTTGATACCTGTGAGAGCACCAAGTTGCCCTCTATTGACACATGATAACACCTGTTGTATTACCTGTTGATAATTAGTAACACCTATACATCTGTTGTTGGCAGGTGTTCATTATTCACTAGTGCCAGGTCGTCTTAACACACACCTGTCTTTAATGACGCTGGGAATTATTCAGTCGAGAAATTATTTACTCTGGGAATTGTTGGCTCGAGTAAGTCTTCCACTGACTCGGAATTATCCACTGATTAGGAATTATTCAGTGACTAGTAACAAAGACCTGAATTATCTGGCGTTTATAAATAATTCTCCAATGGGAAATTATTATTGAAAGTGACTGAAACGAGAAAAATTGGCTTCTAGAGATTATTGTGAGGAAACAATGGCGTCTGAAATTAGTATTCACATTAAGAGTTCACAAAAAATGGCTCCTACCTTTAACGCGATCATTAAGTATCTCACTAAATTTACGAGGCACCAAACTTTCCTTCCCCCTTAACAAAAAAGTTTAAAAGTATAAAAAAAATATATAAAGTTTCAGAGCGTGAGAATCCTTAGTTTTAACCCTGTCTTGCCCCTTCCAGCGCCTCCCGACCCTGTTCTGTAAGGGTGAGACTCCTCTTGAGGGTATGAGGTGAGGTGATCCTTACCGACACCACCAGAAAGTTTTCCAATTTCTCTCCGGTGGAGTGTTGAGACGCGACGCCCCTCAACAGGCGTTTTGTATACATTGTGTCACACTCTTGTCACAGTTTTTAAGCGCCCGGCAATTATCAGCTGTTTCCCGCGCTTTTTTTTTTTACGCGCTTGTGATTATTATTTGTTGTTATACATTTTCCCGCGCTTTCTTTTTATTTTTGGTGGGGGAGGGGGGGGGAGGGAGAGGTTTGTTGATTTTTCCGGTTATTTATCATACGAATTCCCGCGCTTTTGTCTAGTCGTCTGTGATTAATATTTTGTTTTTGTTTTTAGTTTCCCGCGTTTTTCCTCGTTTATTGATTTTTACTTATCCAACATAGACTGAGGCATATTGGTGTCAGTCTGTATGTTCGTCTGTAAGTTAAGTAAAAGTAAGTCATTCGTCAACTCACACACACACACTCTCTCTCTCTCTCTCTCTCTCTCTCTCTCTCTCTCTTTCGTAATTGTATCCCCCATTGCACTATAAAAGCAAATTGAAAAGTAATTAATTCAGGTATTGTATTACAGGTGTGGCTAAAGGTCCAATATTTACCTGTGTGGTGGTGTAATTATTGGTATTAATCATTATAAATTGTCCCTGTCATCATCATCATCATCGTCATCATCATCATCATCATCATCATCATCACCATCATCATCATCATGTATTATTTGACTTCGTTTCTTTCCTCCTCCTTTCTCCCCCTGTTCTATTCTCTTCCCATTCTACCACCCCCTCTTCTTTCTTCCAATTATACCTACCTTTCCACCTTTCCCTTTTCCCCCTCCTCTTCCTCTCCCCCCCCCTCTTCCCTCTCCTCTTTCTCGGTACCCCTTTACCCATCTCCCCCCTTTCTCCCTTTAAACTCAACTCCTCCACCTTCCTTCTTCTCACCTATCCCCTCCTCCCCCTCCTCCCCCTCCTCTTCCCCTCCCCCCCCCTTCCACGTCCTTCTGGATTATGTCTGTGATGGGTTAAGAGGAAGTAACATATTTAGTGAGGCGATGGAGCTTGGAGGTGCTAAGGAGAGGAAGAGGGAGAGGAGAAGAGGAAGGGGGAGGTAAGAAGGGGAGAAGAAGAAGGGGGAGGGGAAGATGAAGAGGGAGTAGAGGAAGGGGGGGTAAGAAGGGGGAAAGAAGAAGGGGGAGGGGAAGATGAAGAGGGAGAGAAGAAGAGGAAGGGGAGGTAAGAAGGGGGAAAGAAGAAGGGGGAGGGGAAGATGAAGAGGGAGTAGAGGAATGGGAGGTAAGAAGGACGGGGATAGGAGAGACCAATGGAATGGGACAATGGTGGTGAGGAAGAGGTGGAAAAGAGAGGAGAGAGAAGATGAAAGAGGAAATGGGAAGGTGGAGAAGGAATCTTTGATAAGAATAGATGAGAAGAGAAGAGGGAAAGAGAGGTAGAGAAGAGAAGGAAAATACGAGAGGGAAAAGAGGGAAGTGGGAGAGGGACGAGAGGGGTGAGAGGGAGAGACTCAACCTAGTCATCGAGGCTCGTCATCTTCAATCTCTATATACTGTATTATTATGGGGAAGGGGGGAGAGAGGTTGAGTGGGAAGTAAACGGAGAGGGGAGAGGGAAGGGGATAGAGTGGGAAGTAAAAGGAGAGGAGAGTGGGAGGGAGATTGAAGGAGAGAGAAAAAGAGAGGTTGATTGAACGGGAGAGAGAGAGAGAGAGAGAGAGAGAGAGAGAGAGAGAGAGAGAGAGAGAGAGAGGAATATCAGCTGTTCATATAGCCTTATGGTTTACCTCTCTCTCTCTCTCTCTCTTTCTCTCTCTCTCTCTCTCTCATGACGTATTTTCAGACACATTTTTATCATTTGTAGCTTGGAAAGTTACCTCCTTCCTCTTCCTCCTTCTCCTTCTCTTCCTCCTCCTCTTCTCCTTTATTCATCCCGTTCTTGTTTCACTAACTCTTCATTTTATATCTCCTCGTCTTACTCTTTCTCTTCATCTTTATCCTTCCTCCTCCTCTCGTCCCTTCTCCTGTCTCTTCTTTTTCATTCCTCCTCCTCCTCCTCCTCCTCCTCCTCCTCCTCCTCCTCCTCTGCACTACAAACCGTTTTTTTTTTTACTTTATTTTTTGGGATAATTCTTTCAACTTAAGCCATTCATATATATATATTTTTTAGAGGGTAACTGTATGAGGCGTTTTGTCTATGTCTACATTGTTTATTATTTACTATGGCAGACAAACAAGGCAAACAAACATATCTCTTGTTGAGTGTTTGTTGTAGCAGCGTGTGTGTGGCTCTCTCTCTCTCTCTCTCTCTCTCTCTCTCTCTCTCTCTCTCTCTCTCTCTCTCTCTCTCTCTCTCTCTCTCTCTCCAGGTGTAAAATGAATCTCATACCTTAAACATGCCATTAATTACCTTATTTTTATGACCTGTAACAAATATATACAAGATGTTATTACAGTTGTTTGTGTCTGAAGCGCTGGAATGAGTCTCTGAATTGCTGGAATGAGTCTCTGAATTGCTGGAATGAGTCTCTGAATTGCTGGAATGGGTTTCTGAATTGCTGGAATGAGTCTCTGAATTGCTGGAATGAGTTTCTAAATTGCTGGAATGAGTTTCTGAATTGCTGGAATGGGTTTCTGAATTGCTGGAATGAGTTTCTGAATTGCTGGAATGAGTCTGAATTGCTGGAATGAGTTTCTGAATTGCTGGAATGGGTTTCTGAATTGCTGGAATGAGTCTGAATTGCTGGAATGAATCTGAATTGCTGGAATGAGTTTCTGAATTGCTGGAATGAGTCTCTGAATTGCTGGAATGAGTTTCTGAATTGCTGGAATGAGTTTGAATTGCTGGAATAAATCTGAATTGCTGGAATGAGTTTCTGAATTGCTGGAATGAGTCTCTGAATTGCTGGAATGAGTCTGAATTGCTGGAATGAGTTTCTGAATTGCTGGAATGAATCTGAATTGCTGGAATGAGTTTCTGAATTGCTGGAATGAGTCAGAATTGCTGGAATGGGTTTCTGAATTGCTGGAATAAATCTGAATTGTTGGAATGAGTTTCTGAATTGCTGGAATGAGTCTCTGAATTGCTGGAATGAGTCTGAATTGCTGGAATGGGTTTCTGAATTGCTGGAATAAATCTGAATTGCTGGAATGAGTTTCTGAATTGCTGGAATGAGTTTCTGAATTGCTGGAATGAGTCTCTGAATTGCTGGAATGAGTCTGAATTGCTGGAATGAGTCTGAATTGCTGGAATGGGTTTCTGAATTGCTGGAATGAGTCTCTGAATTGCTGGAATGAGTCTCTGAATTGCTGGAATGAGTCTGAATTGCTGGAATGGGTTTCTGAATTGCTGGAATAAATCTGAATTGCTGGAATGAGTTTCTGAATTGCTGGAATGAGTCTCTGAATTGCTGGAATGAGTCTGAATTGCTGGAATGAGTTTCTGAATTGCTGGAATGAGTCTGAATTGCTGGAATGAGTTTCTGAATTGCTGGAATGAGTTTCTGAATTGCTGGATGAGTCTCTGAATTGCTGGAATGAGTCTGAATTGCTGGAATGAGTTTCTGAATTGCTGGAATGAGTCTGAATTGCTGGAATGAGTTTCTGAATTGCTGGAATGGGTTTCTGAATTGCTGGAATGAGTTTCTGAATTGCTGGAATGAGTTTCTGAATTGCTGGAATGAGTTTCTGAATTGCTGGAATGAAACTCCAAGTGGCAACTACTACTACTACTACTACTACTACTACTACTACTACTACTACTACTACGTGAATCCCTCGAGTATGGGTCGGGGGGTTAGTGGGAGGGGGACGATAGTCTTAATATAACCTTGGTAACACTGCTTTTGTATGACCTATCTATCCCTTCTTTCCCATCCTTTTTCTTCTATCCCACCTCCCTTCTCCTTCCCCCTTTGTATCCCCATCTTTCCCCCTTTCCCCTCTCATGCCCTTTCCATTGCCCTTAGAGTCAACGTTGCCAGTGATGTTATTGTGTGTGTTGGGGTGGAAGGCCGCGACACCTTGGTAACACTGTTGGAGTATAGCCACCTCTCCTCCTCCTCCTCTCCCCCATCCTCCTCCTCCTCCTCCTCCTCCTCTTCCTCCTCCTCCTGACTTTCCGACTACATACGCACGGACAAACGTACAGGTAATTACATTCAAACACGCAGACACAAGTAAATACACACACATACACACACACACACACACACACACACACACACACACACACACACACAAATTTCTTCTCATCTCCCTCTTACTATTTTACTCCTCCTCTTCTTTCTCTTCTTCATACTCTTCTTCTCCTCCTCTTCTTCTTCCTCTTCCTCCATCTCCTTCTCCTCCTCCTCGTCTCCTTTCTCCCACTCCTCCTCCTCTTCCTCCCACTCCTCCAATTCTTCCTCCCACTCCTCCAATTCTTCCGCCCACTCCTCCTCCTCTTCTTCCTCCTCCCACTCCTCTTCCTCCTCCTCCTCCTCCTCCCACTCCCCGCCGAGACACTCTTACGCCTCATTACCGTTGCTGTGGTAGAACCTTCCTGAGCAATCTCTCTCTCTCTCTCTCTCTCTCTCTCTCTCTCTCTCTCTCTCTCTCTCTCTCTCTCTCTCTCTCTCTCTCTCTCTCTCCCTCTCTCTCTCTCTCTCTCATTTCACCCCAATACTCCCCATTTCCTTTACATATCCAAAACCATTTCCTACCCTCCCCCTCTCTTTTCCATGTCACTCTCCCCACTTCTCTCCTCCCCTCGTCTACCCCTCCCATGTCTCTCCTCCCTACGTTCCCCTCCCTTCCTTCCCATTTTCTCCCCCTCCCCCCTCTCCTCCCTTCCCCTCTCGCCCACTCCCCATCCTCTCCCCACTCCCCACCACTCCCCACTCCCCATCCTCCTCTCCCTACTCCCCCATCCTCCTCTCCCCATCTCCGCCATCCTCCTCTCCCCACTCTCCATCCTCCTCTACCCACTCCCCACCATTTCCTCTTTATGCTCCCCTCCCCACTCCTCCATCCTCCCCTCCCCACTCTTCCATCCTCCCCTCCCCACTCCTCCATCCTCCCCTCCCCACTCCTCCATCCTCCTCTCCCCACTCCTCCATCCTCCCCTCCCCACTCCTCCATCCTCCCCTCCCCACTCCTCCATCCTCCCCTCCCCACTCCCCCATCCTCCCCATCACAACTCCCCTTAATAATCAGATTTCCCTCACCTCCGTCGGGCGAAGCAGTAATCGATGTCAACATTATATCCAGCGACCTCCGAGCTCCTTGAGGCCAGACCTCCTGGGAGTTGGAGGTCGCTGGAGAAGGGTGAAGGTATTGGAGGGAGGCTGGAGGTTGGGAGAGGTGAGAGGTAGGAGTGTTGGAGGTCAGAGAGAGAAGAGCAGTATGGATGCTCGGCTGGGTTAGGAAAATGAACGCGAGAGAGAGAGAGAGAGAGAGAGAGAGAGAGGTCTTGGATACGGATGAGAGACGCAGTTGGGAAAGGGGTGAGAGGAGAGGCTGGGAGAGGTGTGTGAGAGGCTGGGAGAGGTAGTAGGGGTGTGTGAGAGGCTGGGAGAGGTAGTAGGGGTGTGTGAGAGGCCGGGAGAGGTAGTAGGGGTGTGTGAGAGGCCGGGAGAGATAGTAGGGGTGTGTGAGAGGCCGGGAGAGGTAGTAGGGGTGTGAGAGGCCGGGAGAGATAGTAGGGGTGTGTGAGAGGCTGGGAGAGGTAGTAGGGGTGTGTGAGAGGCCGGGGGAGGTAGTAGGGGTGTGTGAGAGGCCGGGAGAGATAGTAGGGGTGTGTGAGAGGCTGGGAGAGGTAGTAGGGGTGTGTGAGAGGCTGGGAGAGGTAGTAGGGGTGTGTGAGAGGCTGGGAGAGGTAGTAGGGGTGTGTGAGAGGCCGGGAGAGGTAGTAGGGGTGTGTGAGAGGCTGGGAGAGGTAGTAGGGGTGTGTGAGAGGCCGGGAGAGGTAGTAGGGGTGTGTGAGAGGCCGGGAGAGGTAGTAGGGGTGTGTGAGAGGCCGGGAGAGGTAGTAGGGATCAAGTAAATTGGAAGTTACACACACGGGAGGCGGAGAGGCGGAAAGTTGAAGCGGAAAGGCGATACAGGCGACAAAGCTGGAGGGAAGGACGACTCGGAGGGAGGGGGAGTGGAAGGGGGAGGGAGGGGGAGTGGAAGGGGGAGGGAGGGATAGTGGAAGGGGGAGGGAGGGGGAAGGAAGGAAGAGGTGTTTGGCGTTACGGGTAAACAGGTGGGCTTGAGGTGAGCGTTGAGGACATGGGTTCGAAGGAGCTTAGAAATGGAAACGTGATGGCCATTCTGACACTCTGGGCAAC
Organism: Homarus gammarus; assembly: GCA_958450375.1. Lineage (NCBI taxonomy): Eukaryota > Metazoa > Arthropoda > Malacostraca > Decapoda > Nephropidae > Homarus > Homarus gammarus. The sequence continues at coordinate 82,066 of CAUDMG010003944.1, forward strand.
ATTTCTTTGACGTGAAGGTTGGAGACAAGGGTTCGAGACTCGCTAGATGAAGGAAGAGGAAAGGGAAAGGACAGAGAGAGAGAATTATGGAAGGAGGAAGGAGATGGGATAATGGCATTTGGGTTACACAATGACCTGAGGTGGAAGTTGGAATCGTGGGTTCGAGGAAGGGAAGGAAGATGAGGTGGCATTCAGCTAACTAGACACTTTTTGAAGACGCTGGTTCGAGGGTGTGAGACAGACTTGTAAGCGGAAAGGTGTGGCGGAAAGCGACGCGAAACGACTGTGTAAGAGGAAGGAAGAGAGAGATGGTAGGAGGATGATGATGTTGGCGTCAGGGGAAACAATTGCTTAACGTAAAAGTCAGAGACGGCGGTTCGGAGACAGGCCAGGCAAGGTATGTGGGCGATGGCTCTCAAGGAGACAATTTGCTCGACGTGAAAGTTGAAGACGAGGGTTCGAGTGTGTGTGTGTGTGAGTGAGACAGGTCAAGGTTAGTCACCAACACTACCACATGAGGTCACCAACACTACCACATGAGGTCACCAACACTACCACATCAGGTCACCAACACTACCACATCAGGTCACCAACACTACCACATCAGGTCACCAACACTACCACATCAGGTCACCAACACTACCACATCAGGTCACCAACACTACCACATCAGGTCACCAACACTACCACATCAGGTCACCAACACTACCACATCAGGTCACCAACACTACCACATTAGGTCACCAACACTACCACATCAGGTCACCAACACTACCACATCAGGTCACCAACACTACCACATCAGGTCACCAACACTACCACATCAGGTCACCAACACTACCACATCAGGTCACCAACACTACCACATCAGGTCACCAACACTACCACATCAGGTCACCAACACTACCACATCAGGTCACCAACACTACCACATCAGGTCACCAACACAACGACATCAGGTCACCAACACTACCACATGAGGTCACCAACACTACCACATTAGGTCACCAACAACAACAACAAAAATCACCCACAAATACTTTCACCCAAATTTCTAGAAAAAATAAAATAAAAATAAAATAAAAGTTTAAAAAAAGTAAAAAAAAAAAGTAGAAAAAAAAAAAGCTGCCACCCGCCATTCTTAATTTGGCGAAGAGTCTGTTCCAAAAAGGCGGATCCAAGTTTCATTCTCGATAATAAAAAAAAGAAAAAGAAAAAATGGCGAGTGTGTGAAAAAAGAAAGTGCTGAACTGGGTAAAGAAAGCACCATTACCAGCTTCTCCTTTCGATTTTTTCTTTTGCTTTCTCCGTCGTGAATGGTGAATGTTGGAGGGTGGGGGGGGGGGGGGTAGTTGCTGGCTTGGTGATCGTAGGAGTTGGTGATTTTAGGGTCTGGTAATTTAAGGATCTGGTGAATTAAGGGTCTGGTGATTTTAGGATCTGGTGATTTAAAGGTCTGGTGATTTAAGGGTCTGGTGATTTAAGGGTCTGGTGATTTAAGGGTCTGGTGATGTAAGGGTCTGGTGATTTAAGGGTCTTGATTTAAGGGTCGTGATTTAAGGGTCTGGTGATTTAAGGACCTGGTGATTTAAGGATCTGGTGATTTAAGGGTCTGGTGATTTAAGGATCTGGTGATTTAAGGGTCTGGTGATTTAAGGGTCTGGTGATTTAAGGGTCTTTTGATTTAAGGGTCTTTTGATTTAAGGGTCTGGTGATTTAAGGGTCTGGTGATTTAAGGACCTGGTGATTTAAGGGTCTGGTGATTTAAGGGTCTGGTGATTTAAGGACCTGGTGATTTAAGGGTCTGGTGATTTAAGGATCTGGTGATTTAAGGACCTGAAGGAGAGACAACGACCAGTACTGTATTGGGATTGGTCAAAAATTGCCTGAAGCTCGTCGATCATTGGACGGAAATTCTTGCTCCTTGGTCGTTATTGGTCGAAAACCCCGAACAGCTGGTCGATCATTAGACAACAATTCAGGCATCTTGGTCGTTATTGGTCGAGAGCACGAACAACTGGTCGGTCATTGGTCGGAAATGGAAGCATCTAGACGCTTATTGGACGATAATACAAGCATTTTATCTCCTATTGGTCGAGCATGCAAGCGTTTGGTCGATCGTTGCGTGAAAACAAAGGCATCTTACGTTGATTGGTCGTAAACATAAGCATCTTGTCGCTGATTGGACAAAAATACAAACATCTTATCGCATATTGGTAAAATGTAAGCAGCTTTATGCCAATTGGACGAGAGTATAGAAGTCCTTGAAGCTGATTGGTCGAAGGTGTAAAAATAAAAAACCACACACACACAAAACCTAAAAGCGTATTGGTCGGATAAACAGGTAACTTGAAGCTGATTGGTCGAAGATGTAAACACATTGAAACTTAAAGCGTATTGGTCGAATAAACGTGTAACTTGAAGTTTATTGGTCGAAAATGCGAACACTTTATTGCTTATTGGTTAGAAGTGCAATATATGAAGATTGCCTGAGAGAGAGAGAGAGAGAGAGAGAGAGAGAGAGAGAGAGAGAGAAAATAAAGATAGAATGCATGAAAATAAACTGAAAAAGAGAGGGGGATAAAAGAAATGGAGAGAGGGGGAGATAAGAGAGGGAAAACAACGAATAAAGATAATAAAAGAGAGAGAGAGAGAGAGAGAGAGAGAGAGAGAGTCATGATCAAATAATCATTCTATAACAGGAAAGAATGATATCAAATTTGAAGGATGGAAAGAAGAATGATATTGGAATGAATGAACTTAGAAGATAATAATATTTTCTATTAATCATTCTACAGCAAAGAAGAATCATGACGGGAAGAATGATCAAGTAATCATTCTACAGATAGAAAGAATGATAACTCGGTGAAGAATGACTAACTAAACAGGGGGGGGAGGGGGAGGGGGGGAAGGGGGAGGGGGGAGGGGTTGAGCAGGGCCACCACGTACATCCCTCGTTCTATCCTCTCTACTTTACATGTAAATTTATGTACAAACATTCGGACGGAACCAGATACGCCCCCCCCCCAGCCTCCCCCCCGCCCCCCCCCCACCCGCCCCCTCCCTTCCTTAGTTTATGTTGTCATCCGGAAGCTCTTGTGTTTATGTCCTATTTCGTTCGTTTGTTTTGTGTTTTATTTGAATGGTGTTTGTTTAATGTGTTCGTTTTACGTCGTATTTTAGACTAATGTGTTAATTTTTGTTGTATTAACTGTTGTGGTGCAGAGCAATAGTTAGAGAGAGAGAGAGAGAGAGAGAGAGAGAGAGAGAGAGAGAGAGAGATATCACCTGACACTCCCTCTGTAATTTAACGATTTAAGACTTTTAACCAGAATGACCCACAACATAATGTTCTTGACGAGGTGTGAGGAAATTTAAGGAGGTGTAATATAATTTTAAAGTGAAGCAAAGTGTTTTAAGGTGAAGCAAAGTGTTTTAAGGTGAAGCAAAGTGTTTTAAGGTGAAGCAAAGTGTTTTAATGTGACGCAAGGTGTTTTAAGGTGAAGTAAAGTGTTTTAAGGTGACGCAAAGTGTTTTAAGGTGAAGCAAAGTGTTTTAAGGTGAAGCAAAGTGTTTTCAGGTGACGCAAGGTGGTGTCCTCAGCCAACTCATCGTCAGCAGTGCCGCCGTCAGCAGTGCCGCCGTCAGCACTGCCATCGTCAGCTCGCACTCTCGACTCAACTTCCTCAATTTCCCCGCCCTTCTCTACCAGTGGTGGCAAAAAGCGAGAGAACGTACGACTGGCGAAGCTCTCGGCGAAAGGGGAAATTATTTGTTGACGAAGTAGGAGCAGTGAGTGTGAGTGTAGTGAAAGGCCAAACGAACCATCGCCTGGCTTCTGCCCGCACTGGCACTGTGGTTGTGGGAGTTGGCGGCACTGGCAGAACCATCGCCTGGCAGAACACGAGGGTCATGTGGGTGACGGGTGACCACTGCCTCTGAGTTACTGTCTACTTGTGGAACGACTGAGAGACCCACTGTGTGAGAGACAGAGACCCACTGTGTGAGAGACAGAGACAGAGACCCACTGTGTGAGAGACAGAGACCCACTATGTGAGAGACAGAGACAGAGAGACCCACTGTGTGAGAGACAGAGACCCACTGTGTGAGAGACAGAGACAGAGAGACCCACTGTGTGAGAGACAGAGACACCCACTGTGTGAGAGACAGAGACAGAGAGACCCACTGTGTGAGAGACAGAGACCCACTGTGTGAGAGACAGAGACCCACTGTGTGAGAGACAGAGACAGAGAGACCCACTGTGTGAGAGACAGAGACCCACTGTGTGAGAGACAGAGACAGAGACCCACTGTGTGAGAGACAGAGACCCACTGTGTGAGAGACAGAGACAGAGACCCACTGTGTGAGAGACAGAGAGAGAGACCCACTGTGTGAGAGACAGAGAGACCCACTGTGTGAGAGACAGAGACCCACTGTGTGAGAGACAGAGACCCACTGTGTGAGAGACAGAGACAGAGACCCACTGTGTGAGAGACAGAGACCCACTGTGTGAGAGACAGAGACCCACTGTGTGAGAGACAGAGACAGAGACCCACTGTGTGAGAGACAGAGACAGAGAGACACACTGTGTGAGAGACAGAGACCCACTGTGTGAGAGACAGAGACAGAGAGACCCACTGTGTGAGAGACAGAGACCCACTGTGTGAGAGACAGAGACAGAGAGAGCCACTGTGTGAGAGACAGAGACACCCACTGTGTGAGAGACAGAGACCCACTGTGTGAGAGACAGTGACAGAGAGACCCACTGTGTGAGAGACAGAGACCCACTGTGTGAGAGACAGAGACCCACTGTGTGAGAGACAGAGACCCACTGTGTGAGAGACAGTGACCCACTGTGTGAGAGACAGAGACCCACTGTGTGAGAGACAGAGACACAACTGTGTGAGAGACAGAGACCCACTGTGTGAGAGACAGAGACCCACTGTGTGAGAGACAGAGACCCACTGTGTGAGAGACAGAGACCCACTGTGTGAGAGACAGAGAGACCCACTGTGTGAGAGACAGAGAGACCCACTGTGTGAAAGACAGAGAGACCCACTGTGTGAGAGACAGTGAGAGAGACCCACTGTGTGAGAGACAGAGACCCACTGTGTGAGAGACAGAGAGACCCACTGTGTGAGAGACAGTGACAGAGAGACCCACTGTGTGAGAGACAGAGAGACCCACTGTGTGAGAGACAGTGACAGAGAGACCCACTGTGTGAGAGACAGAGAGACCCACTGTGTGAGAGACAGAGACCCACTGTGTGAGAGACAGTGACAGAGAGACCCACTGTGTGAGAGACAGAGAGACCCACTGTGTGAGAGACAGAGAGACCCACTGTGTGAGAGACAGAGACCCACTGTGTGAGAGACAGAGAGACCCACTGTGTGAGAGACAGTGACAGAGACCCACTGTGTGAGAGACAGAGACCCACTGTGTGAGAGACAGAGAGACCCACTGTGTGAGAGACAGTGACAGAGAGACCCACTGTGTGAGAGACAGAGACCCACTGTGTGAGAGACAGAGAGACCCACTGTGTGAGAGACAGTGACAGAGACACCCACTGTGTGAGAGACAGTGACAAGAGACCCACTGTGTGAGAGACAGAGACCCACTGTGTGAGAGACAGAGACCCACTGTGTGAGAGACAGTGACAGAGAGACCCACTGTGTGAGAGACAGAGACCCACTGTGTGAGAGACAGTGACAGAGAGACCCACTGTGTGAGAGACAGAGAGAACCACTGTGTGAGAGACAGAGACCCACTGTGTGAGAGACAGTGAGAGAGACCCACTGTGTGAGAGACAGAGAGACCCACTGTGTGAGAGACAGAGACCCACTGTGTGAGAGACAGTGACAGAGAGACCCACTGTGTGAGAGACAGAGAGAACCACTGTGTGAGAGACAGAGACCCACTGTGTGAGAGACAGTGAGAGAGACCCACTGTGTGAGAGACAGTGAGACCCACTGTGTGAGAGACAGAGAGACCCACTGTGTGAGAGACAGAGAGACCCACTGTGTGAGAGACAGTGACAGAGAGACCCACTGTGTGAGAGACAGAGACAGAGACCCACTGTGTGAGAGACAGAGGCAGACAGAGACCCACTGTGTGAGAGACAGAGGCAGACAGAACCTCCATGCGCGAGAGAGGTAGACAGAGCCTCAGTGGGAGAAAGAAATAAAGAAACCGATAGATAACTGAGAAAAGAGAGAGAGAGAAACCGAGAGAGAATTAAGGTAAGAAAAAAAGAAGAGAGATTTAAACTGAGAGAGAAAGAAATGAGAGATAAAGTGAGAGAGAGAAACAAGATAGAATTAAAGTAGAGAGAGAGAGAGGAAGAAAGAGAGAAAATTAAATTGAGAGGGAGAAAGAAGATAGATAATTAAAGTGAGAGGAAGAAAGAAGAGAAAGAATTAAAGAGAGAGAGAGAGAGAGAGAGAGAGAGAGAGAGAGAGAGAGAGAGAGAGAGAGAGAGGCACCACACCCACCCACAGTTTTAAGGATGATGGAAGATTATACCAGACTTGCTTTGTTTCCATTGGTGCTATAGGTGACTGTGTTACATGGGGGGGGGGGGCAGGAGAGGTGGAGGGGTAGGAGAGGTAGGGGGTAGGAGAGGTGGGGGAGGTAGGAGAGGTGGGGGTAGGAGAGATGGGGGGAGGTAGGAGAGGTGGGGGGAGGAGGGGGTAGGAGAGGTGGAGGGGTAGGAAAGGTGGGGGATAGGAGAGGTAGGGGGGTAAGAGAGGTGGGGGAGGAAGGAGAGGTGGGGGAGGTAGGAGAGGTGGGGGGTGGAAGGAGAGGTGGGGGAGGAAGGAGAGGTGGGGGAGGTAGGAGAGGTGGGGGGTGGAAGGAGAGGTGGGGGGAGGTAGGAGTGGTAGGAGGAGGATAAGGAAGAGGAGGGAGGAGAGGTGGGGGGTAGGAAAGGTGGGGGATAGGAGAGGTAGGGGGGTAGGAGAGGTGGGGGAGGAAGGAGAGGTGGGGGAGGTAGGAGAGGTGGGGGGTGGAAGGAGAGGTGGGGGAGGTAGGAGTGGTAGGAGGAGGATAAGGAAGAGGAGGGAGGAGAGGTGGGGGGGGGGAGGTAGGAAGAGATAAGGAGGTGAGGAAAAAGTAGAAGTGGTAATAAAGAAGAGAAAGGAGGAGAAGGGAAGGTGAGGAAGGGGAAGAAGGAGTAATCAAAAGGAAGGAAGTAAGAGAGATGAGGGATAGGAATATGCATAAGATATGAGATAAGTGAGAGAGTGAGAGAAATGGGAGAGGTGGAGAAAGTGGGAGAGAGCGGAGAGTGGGAGAGAGTGAGGAGAAAGTGGGAGAGGCGGAGGTGGGAGAGAGCGAGAGAAAGTGGGAGAGAGTGAGAGAAATTGGGAGAGAGTGAGAGAAAGTGGGAGAGAGTGAGAGAAAGTGAAGCGTGAGGAAAGAGAAGTGAGAGAAAGTGGAGAGTGGAGAGAAAGTGGGAGAGAGTGAGAGAAAGTGGGAGAGAGTGAGAGAAAGTGGGAGAGAGTGAGAGAAAGTGGGAGAGAGCGAGAGAAAGTGGGAGAGCGTGAGAGAAAGTGGGAGAGAGTGAGAGAAAGTGGGAGAGAGTGAGAGAAAGTGGGAGAAGGTGAGAGAAAGTAGGGGAAAGTGAGTGAAAGGAGAAAATGAATTAGTATGAAGGCAGAGGGAAGGTAAGCTGTATCCATAGTCCTCTTACCATATGTTGACACATTATCAGTGGAGAGAGAGAGAGAGAGAGAGAGAGAGAGAGAGAGAGAGAATGACGTCATATGAGAATAGAAAGGCCAACAGGACCAATCAGCGCGCAGTATACCCTCGTACGCGTGGGTTGTACGTAATACGCTAACTGTATATAACATTTTCCCTCGCGAACCGTCTGGCAATCAACAGAGAGACCATTTTCCTCTAGTGTTCTCTCTACCGTTCACTTCTCTGTTGTTTATTTCTGTTTATTTACGGGTTTCTAGGAGGATTTTTTTTCATTTCTCCTCCATTCCTTTCTTTATCTTCTTATGTATTATTCCTCTGTTTCTTCCTATTCTTCTCCTTTTTCTCTGTTTCCATTCTCTTTATCCTCTTTTTCTTATTCCTGTCTTCTTATTTTTATTCCTTTGTTTAATGCTTTGGAGGCACCAGTATTATTTGAAGCTTCTTTGGAGGTAGAAGCACTTTTTTTAAGCTTCCTTGGACATAAAAGCTTCGAATTAAAGCTTGGTGGAGGAAGCAGTAGCGAAATTAAGCTTCTTGGAGATAGCAACACGATTTTAAAGTTTTGGAGGCAGCGGCACTAATTCAAAGCTTCTTGAGGGCAGCGGCACCGTAATAAAGCTTCTTGGAGGCAACAACACCGTATTTAAGCTTCCTTGGAGGCAGCAGCACCGTATTAAAGCTTCCTTGAAGGTAGTAAAACCGTATTTAAGCTTTTTCGGAGGTAGCAACACCGTATTAAAGCTTCCTTGCAGGTAACAGCATCGTATTAAAGCTTCTTGGAGACAGCAGCACCGTATTTAAGTTTCCTTGGAGACAGCAGCACCGTATTTAAGCTTCCTTGGAGGCAGCAGCACCATATTTAAGCTTCTTGGAGACAGCAGCACCGTATTTAAGCTTCTTGGAGGCAGCAGCACCGTATTAAAGCTTCTTGCAACAGATCTATGTTGCATCATCAATCTCCGGCCCTTGCAATAACTTTCATCATCAGGCTGTGGAAACTCTCTCTCTCTCTCTCTCTCTCTCTCTCTCTCTCTCTCTCTCTCTCTCTCTCTCTTACGTAACGCGGGAGAGTGTTACGTAATATCTGTTGTGTTATAACATTTGTATTGGCCTCGAGATTTATGTCTCAATGGTGGTAGTGGTGGCAGATGGTGGTAGTGGTGGCAGATTGTGGTAATGGTGGTGGTAGATGGTGGTAGTGGTAGCAGATGGTGGTAGTGGTGGCAGATGGTGGTAGTGGTGGCAGATGGTGGTAGTGGTAGCAGATGGTGGTAGTGGTGGCAGATGGTGGTAGTGGTAGCAGATGGTGGTAGTGGTAGCAGATGGTGGTAGTGGTGGCAGATGTGGTAATGGTGGTGGTAGATGGTGGTAGTGGTAGCAGATGGTGGTAGTGGTGGCAGATGGTGGTAGTGGTAGCAGATGGTGGTAGTGGTAGCAGATGGTGGTAGTGGTGGCAGATGGTGGTAGTGGTAGCAGATGGTGGTAGTGGTGGCAGATGGTGGTAGTGGTGGCAGATGGTGGTAGTGGTAGCAGATGGTGGTAGTGGTGGCAGATGGTGGTAGTGGTGGCAGATGGTGGTAGTGGTAGCAGATGGTGGTAGTGGTAGCAGATGGTGGTAGTGGTAGCAGATGGTGGTAGTGGTAGCAGATGGTGGTAGTGGTAGCAGATGGTGGTAGTGGTGGCAGATGGTGGTAGTGGTGGCAGATGGTGGTAGTGGTGGCAGATGGTGGTAGTGGTAGCAGATGGTGGTAGTGGTGGCAGATGGTGGTAGTGGTAGCAGATGGTGGTAGTGGTGGCAGATGGTGGTAGTGGTGGCAGATGGTGGTAGTGGTGGCAGATTGTGGTAATGGTGGTGGTAGATGGTGATAGTGGTGGTGGTAGATGGTGGTAGGTAGGCAGGTCACGACAGGCTGAGGGCGACGTGTCCAGATATCTCAATGACTCTCTCTCTCTCTCTCTCTCTCACCTCCTTCCACCTACATCAACCACCCCCACCCCCCCTCCCTCCCTCTTTCCCTCCCTCCCTCTTTCCCTCTCTCCAACTCACCACCTCCCTCCCTCCCTCCCTCCCTCTCTCCAACTCACCACCTCCCTCCCTCCCTCCCTCCCAGTTTTGCGAATTAGCCCAATGGAAATTATCCAAATAGCCTAATATTACCGCTTTGCCCTGATTGGCTGAGGCGAAACGATCGGTAGGTGAGCGACAGCCAATGAGCGGGGAACGGTGTTGACCTTAACTACCTGGTACACCGATATTTCTCTGTGTGTTTGTTTGTGTTTGTTTGTCAGGTGTGAACTAATAAAAGGGGAGATATATTGTTTTTGCTTTTTATTTTTTTATTTTTTTATTTTTTCGCATTATGGTTCAACTTGTGTGTCGAGGTTGGTCGTTAGAGGAGAGTAGTTTGGTCCACGGTGATAGTAATTGGTTGTTAGGTGTTGTTGTTGCTGTTGTTTTTGTTTATTTATTTTGTTTTTTATGTTTGTTATAATTTTGTGGTTGAATTTAATTTTTTGTTATTGTTTCGTGTTGTTCCATTGATTGTTCTTGTTTCTTGTTCCATTGTTCTCATTTCTTGTTCCATTGTTCTCATTTCTTGTTCCATTGTTCTTGTGTCTTGTTCCATTGTTCTCATTTCTTGTTCCATTGTTCTCGTTTCTTGTTCCATTGTTCTTGTTTCTTGTTCCATTGTTCTCATTTCTTGTTCCATTGTTCTTGTTTCTTGTTCCATTGTTCTCATTTCTTGTTCCATTGTTCTTGTTTCTTGTTCCATTGTTCTTGTTTCTTGTTCCATTGATTGTTCTTGTTTCTTGTTCCATTGTTCTCATTTCTTGTTTCATTGTTCTTGTTTCTTGTTCCATTGTTCTCATTTATTGTTCCATTGTTCTTGTTTCTTGTTCCATTGTTCTCATTTCTTGTTCCATTGTTCTCATTTCTTGTTCCATTGTTCTTGTTTCTTGTTCCATTGTTCTTGTTTCTTGTTCCATTGTTCTTGTTTCTTGTTCCATTGTTCTCATTTGTTCTTGTTATTGTTTCGTGTTGTTCCATAAACTAATTATTCTGTAGAAGTGTAGATAATTCTTTTATTGTACATACTCGTAACTCTGATTATACACCTGACTTACATGTGTGTATCTATCATGTATACCTGACTACATGTATGTACGCATCATGTATACCTGACTTACATCAGTTCTCTCTCTCTCTCTCTCTCAGTATATCTACCTGTAACTCGGTAAATATACCCATAACTGTATACCTCATACCTCTAACTCACTAACCAAACTATAGGTATTTATAGGTATATCTCCCACGTCTATACACACATACACAACTATACCCATACGTCTATACAGTATACCCCACGAGTATACCCTCACTGTAGTTATACCCTGTAGCTTAAGTGTTATAGTGGTATGAGATGGATTTATTCTCCTATTGGGTATATTCTTCTATAGGGTATATTCTCCTATAGGGCATATTCTCGTACAGGGTATATTCTCCTCGAGGGTATATTCTCCTCTAGGGTATATTCTCCTATAGGGTATATTCTCCTATGGGGTATATTCTCCTCTAGGGTATATTCTCCTATTGGGTATATTCTCCCCTAGGGTATATTCTCCTATAGGGTATATTCTCCTATAGGGTATATTCTCCTATAGGGTATATTCTCCTATGGGGTATATTCTCCTATAGGGTATATTCTCCTCTAGGGTATATTCTCCTATAGGGTATATTCTCCTATAGGGTATATTCTCCTATAGGGTATATTCTCCTATAGGGTATATTCTCCTATAGGGTATATTCTCCTATAGGGTATATTCTCCTATAGGGTATATTCTCCTCTAGGGTATATTCTCCTATAGGGTATATTCTCCTATAGGGTATATTCTCCTATAGGGTATATTCTCCTTTGGGGTATATTCTCCTATAGGGTATATTCTCCTGTAGGGTATATTCTCCTATAGGGTATATTCTCCTATAGGGTATATTCTCCTATAGGGTATATTCTCCTTTGGGGTATATTCTCCTCTAGGGTATATTCTCCTATTGGGTATATTCTCCCCTAGGGTATATTCTCCTCTAGGGTATATTCTCCTATAGGGTATATTCTCCTATAGGGTATATTCTCCTATAGGGTATATTCTCCTATGGGGTATATTCTCCTATAGGGTATATTCTCCTCTAGGGTATATTCGTCTATAGGGTATATTCTCCTATAGGGTATATTCTCCTATAGGGTATATTCTCCTATAGGGTATATTCTCCTATAGGGTATATTCTCCTTTGGGGTATATTCTCCTATAGGGTATATTCTCCTGTAGGGTATATTCTCCTATAGGGTATATTCTCCTATAGGGTATATTCTCCCCTAGGGTATATTCTCCTGTAGGGTATATTCTCCTATAGGGTATATTCTCCTATAGGGTATATTCTCCTATAGGGTATATTCTCCTCTAGGGTATATTCTCCTATAGGGTATATTCTCCTATAGGGTATATTCTCCTATAGGGTATATTCTCCTATAGGGTATATTCTCCTATAGGGTATATTCTCCTATGGGGTATATTCTTCTATAGGGTATATTCTTCTATAGGGTATATTCTCCTGTAGGGTATATTCTCCTATAGGGTATATTCTCCTATAGGGTATATTCTCCTATAGGGTATATTCTCCTTTGGGGTATATTCTCCTATAGGGTATATTCTCCTATAGGGTATATTCTCCTATAGGGTATATTCTCCTATAGGGTATATTCTCCTATAGGGTATATTCTCCTATGGGGTATATTCTCCTATAGGGTATATTCTCCTATGGGGTATATTCTCCTATAGGGTATATTCTCCTCTAGGGTATATTCTTCTATAGGGTATATTCTCCTATAGGGTATATTCTCCTATAGGGTATATTCTCCTATAGAGTATATTCTCCTATAGGGTATATTCTCCTATAGGGTATATTCTCCTATAGGGTATATTCTCCTCTAGGGTATATTCTCCTATAGGGTATATTCTCCTATAGGGTATATTCTCCTATAGGGTATATTCTCCTGTAGGGTATATTCTCCTATAGGGTATATTCTCCTATAGGGTATATTCTCCTGTAGGGTATATTCTCCTATAGGGTATATTCTCCTGTAGGGTATATTCTCCTATAGGGTATATTCTCCTATAGGGTATATTCTCCTATAGGGTATATTCTCCTATAGGGTATATTCTCCTATAGGGTATATTCTCCTGTAGGGTATATTCTCCTATAGGGTATATTCTCCTATAGGGTATATTCTCCTTTGGGGTATATTCTCCTCTAGGGTATATTCTCCTATTGGGTATATTCTCCCCTAGGGTATATTCTCCAATAGGGTATATTCTCCTATAGGGTATATTCTCCTATAGGGTATATTCTCCTATAGGGTATATTCTCCTATAGGGTATATTCTCCTATAGGGTATATTCTCCTATAGGGTATATTCTCCTATAGGGTATATTCTCCTCTAGGGTATATTCTTCTATAGGGTATATTCTCCTATAGGGTATATTCTCCTATAGGGTATATTCTCCTATGGGGTATATTCTCCTATAGGGTATATTCTCCTATAGGGTATATTCTCCTATTGGGTATATTCTCCTATAGGGTATATTCTCCTATAGGGTATATTCTCCTATAGGGTATATTCTCCTATAGGGCATATTCTCCTGTAGGGTATATTCTCCTATAGGGTATATTCTCCTATAGGGTATATTCTCCTATAGGGTATATTCTCCTATAGGGTATATTCTCCTATAGGGTATATTCTCCTATAGGGTATATTCTCCTCTAGGGTATATTCTCCTATAGGGCATATTCTCCTGTAGGGTATATTCTCCTATAGGGTATATTCTCCTATAGGGTATATTCTCCTATAGGGTATATTCTCCTATAGGGTATATTCTCCTTTGGGGTATATTCTCCTATAGGGTATATTCTCCTGTAGGGTATATTCTCCTGTAGGGTATATTCTCCTCTAGGGTATATTCTCCTTTGGGGTATATTCTCCTCTAGGGTATATTCTCCTATTGGGTATATTCTCCCCTAGGGTATATTCTCCAATAGGGTATATTCTCCTATAGGGTATATTCTCCTATAGGGTATATTCTCCTGTGGGGTATATTCTCCTATAGGGTATATTCTCCTATAGGGTATATTCTCCTATAGGGTATATTCTCCTATAGGGTATATTCTCCTCTAGGGTATATTCTTCTATAGGGTATATTCTCCTATAGGGTATATTCTCCTATAGGGTATATTCTCCTGTAGGGTATATTCTCCTATAGGGTATATTCTCCTATAGGGTATATTCTCCTATAGGGTATATTCTCCTCTAGGGTATATTCTTCTATAGGGTGTATTCTCCTATAGGGTATATTATCCTATAGGGTATATTCTCCTCTAGGGTATATTCTCCTATAGGTATATTCTCCTATAGGGTATATTCTCCTATAGGGTATATTCTCCTATGGGGTATATTCTCCTATAGGGTATATAAAAAGCTGTAATGGTTTTTGTTAAGTTCTGATGGTAAATATTGACCAAGCTTACTAAACCTGACTGTGTGGGTGGGTGGGTGGTGTGGGTGGTGGTGGGTGCAGGTGGAAGAAGGAGAAAGGGTGAAGAATGGGTGAGTGTGGAAGAGGTTGTATGGGGAGATGGGGGAGGGGAGGATAGGTATGGGAAGGAGATGTGAATGGTTGTGAGGAATGAGGGGAAAGGGGGAGGGAGTCAGAAGGAGAGAGAGAGAGAGAGAGAGAGAGAGAGAGAGAGAGAGAGAGAGAGAGAGAGAGGTGGTAGAAGGGGAGAAGAAAGATAGGATGAGGAAGTATTAGGAAGAAAGAGAGATGTAGTGATTAGGAGAGAGAGAGAGAGAGAGAGAGAGAGAGAGAGAGGTGGTTAAGAAGAGGGGGAGAAAGAAAAGATAGGAATGAGGGAAGTAATTAAGGAAAGAAAGAGAGGAATGGTAGTGATTAGGAGAGAGAGAGAGAGAGAGAGAGAGAGAGAGAGAGAGAGAGAGAGAGCTGTCAGACACAGTAGTAAGCTGGGTGGGGGGGGGGGGGGGGTTCTGGTCTGGTCTCATCCCGTGAAACAATAACAATGGAGAAGACTTAGACACACCTCCTCTTCCTCCTCCTCTTCCCTCATCTCCTCCTCCTCTTCCCTCACCTCCACCTCCTCCTCATCTTCCCTCACCTCCTCCTCCTCTTCCCTCACCTCCACCTCCTCCTCATCTTCCCTCACCTCCTCCTCCTCTTCCCTCACCTCCACCTCCTCCTCCTCTTCCCTCACCTCCTCCTCCTCTTCCCTCACCTCCTCCTCCTCCTCTTTCCTCACCTCCTCCCCCTCTTCCCTCACCACCTCCTCCTCCTCCTCCTCCTCTTCCCTCACCTCCTCCTCCTCTTCCCTCACCTCCTCCTCCTCTTCCCTCACCTCCTCCTCCTCCTCCTCTTCCCTCACCTCCTCCTCCTCTTCCCTCACCTCCTCCTCCTCTTCCCTCACCTCCACCTCCTCCTCCTCTTCCCTCACCTCCTCCTCCTCTTCCCTCACCTCCTCCTCCTCCTCATCTTTCCTCACCTCCTCCCCCTCTTCCCTCACCACCTCCTCCTCCTCCTCCTCTTCCCTCACCTCCTCCTCCTCTTCCCTCACCTCCTCCTCCTCCTCTTCCCTCACCTCCTCCTCCTCTTCCCTCACCTCCTCCTCCTCCTCCTCCTCCCTCACCCTCCTCCTCCTCTTCCCTCACCTCCACCTCCTCCTCATCTTCCCTCACCTCCTCCTCCTCTTCCCTCACCTCCACCTCCTCCTCCTCTTCCCTCATCTCCTCCTCCTCTTCCCTCACCTCCTCCTCCTCTTTCCTCACCTCCTCCCCCTCTTCCCTCACCACCTCCTCCTCCTCCTCCTCCTCTTCCCTCACCTCCTCCTCCTCTTCCCTCACCTCCTCCTCCTCCTCCTCTTCCCTCACCTCCTCCTCCTCTTCCCTCACCTCCTCCTCCTCTTCCCTCACCACCTCCTCTTCCTCCTCTCTCTATAACTACGTATAATATAACTCTTGGGAGATGAATTATACCTTACATAATATAGCCGACCGAGCTTAAGCCTTTTGTAGTGTAGTTATAGACGCTGATGGCTATAATTACAGGTGCAAAGACTGAACTAATTACAGGTACAAAGACTGAACTAATTACAGGTGCAAAGATTGAACTAATTACAGGTGCAAAGACTGAACTAATTACTGGTACAAAGACTGAACTAATTACAGGTACAAAGACTGAACTAATTACAGCTACAAAGACTGAACTAATTACAGCTACAAAGACTGAACCAATTACAGCTACAAAGACTGAACTAATTACAGGTGCAAAGACTGAACTAATTACAGCTACAAAGACTGAACTAATTACAGCTACAAAGACTGAACTAATTACAGCTACAAAGACTGAACTAATTACAGGTGCAAAGACTGAACTAATTACAGGTGCAAAGACTGAACTAATTACAGCTACAAAGACTGAACTAATTACAGCTACAAAGACTGAACTAATTACAGCTACAAAGACTGAACTAATTACAGCTACAAAGACTGAACTAATTACAGGTGCAAAGACTGAACTAATTACAGGTACAAAGACTGAATTCATTACAGGTACAAAGACTGAACTAATTACAGGTACAAAGACTGAATTCATTACAGGTACAAAGACTGAATTAATTACAGGTACAAAGACTGAACTAATTACAGGTGCAAAGATTGAACTAATTACAGGTACAAAGACTGAATTCATTACAGGTGCATAGACTGAACTAATTACAGGTGCAAAGACTGAACTAATTACAGGTGCAAAGATTGAACTAATTACAGGTGCAAAGACTGAACTAATTACAGGTACAAAGACTGAACTAATTACAGGTACAAAGACTGAACTAATTACAGGTACAAAGACTGAATTAATTACAGGTACAAAGACTGAATTAATTACAGGTACAAAGACTGAACTAATCACAGGTACAAAGACTGAACTAATTACAGGTACAAAAACTGAACTAATTACAGGTACAAAGACTGAACTAATTACAGGTGCAAAGACTGAACTAATTACAGGTACAAAGACTGAACTAATTACAGGTACAAAGACTGAACTAATTACAGGTACAAAGACTGAACTAATTACAGGTACAAAGACTGAACTAATTACAGGTACAAAGACTGAACTAATTACAGGTACAAAGACTGAACTAATTACAGGTACAAAGACTGAACTAATTACAGGTACAAAGACTGAACTAATTACAGGTACAAAGACTGAACTAATTACATATTATCCCGGCTGTACTAAGATTTAACGCTGTCTAGGATGATTTAGTGTTTTGTAATGGAACACCGTCTTGTATTTTCACTGTAATTACATAATGGTCTGTGTATGTTGTCTTTGTATTGTGACTTTTGTAGTGTATGTCTGTAACCGTTTGATCTGTGTGTGTGTGGATGACTTGTGGATGGATGATCTTTAACCTGTTGGTGGATGAAGAGTGGATGATTTATGACCTGTTGGTGGATGAAGAGTGGATGATTTATGACCTGTTGGTGGATGAAGAGTGGATGATTTATGACCTGTTGGTGGATGAAGATTGGATGATTTATGACCTGTTGGTGGATGAAGAGTGGATGATTTATGACCTGTTGGTGGATGAAGAGTGGATGATTTATGACCTGTTGGTGGATGAAGAGTGGATGATTTATGACCTGTTGGTGGATGAAGAGTGGATGATTTATGACCTGTTGGTGGATGAAGAGTGGATGATTTATGAGCTGTTAGTGGATGAAATGTGGTTGATCTCATGGCCTATTGGTGGAGTGGATGACTTCTGACATATTGATGGATGAAATACGTCTTACTTCTAATCTATTGGTGGATGGAGAGTGGATGACTTCTAATGTATTGATGGATGAAGACTAGATGATCTCTTGACCTGAGTAATGGATGACCCCTGACCTTTGTTGTCTCCTCCCACAGGTCAATATGGCGAGCCCTCCTGCTGGGTCAGGTGGCCTCGCTACTGCTGTGTGTGACAGGTGTGTGCTGCCATCTCCTCAACAACACCCACCACCTACAGCTGCCTGCAGGTACGTCCCCTTACTCACCTGGACTCACCTGGACTCACCTGGACTCACCTTGACTCACCTTGGACTCATCTCGACTCACC
>CAUDMG010003944.1:107500-185000 GCA_958450375.1 Homarus gammarus
TCCTCCTCCTCCTCCAGACACCCAGGTGAGGGCAACAGCTGGATGCACCATAAAGAAGCCTGCCCCTTTAAAACAGATCCCCCTTGCTTCCCGGATTAACACCATTATGGTATTGCTCCAGTATAACTAGCTTTTAGCGCCAATAAGACCAGGTTTTAGCGCCAATAGGGCCATGTTTTAGCGCCAATAAGACCAGGTTTTTAGCGTTAATATTACGTGGTTTTAGTACTAATATGACTGGGTTTTAGCTCCAACGTAAGTAAATTTTAGCGCCAATAAGGCCAGATTTTAGCGCCAATAAGACCAGGTTTTAGCGCCAATAAGACCAGGTTTTAGCGCCATATAAGACCAGGTTTTAGCGCCATTAAGACCAGGTTTTAGCGCCAATAAGACCAGGTTTTAGCGCCAATAAGACCAGGTTTTAGCGCCAATAAGACCAGGTTTTAGCGCCAATAAGACCAGGTTTTAGCGTCAATAAGACCAGGTTTTAGCGCCAATATAAGTAAGTCTTTGCCCCATTATAATTTTTGAAAGGCCAATATTTATTTATATGCTACTAGTAAATATTAGTGAGGGGGAACCAATGGACGCTTTAAGCATTATAGTTTGAGCTATAAAGAACATTATATATATTGAGGCCTAAACACATTTCTCTTCAGCTTTAAATCCGATTTTATTTTAAGCTGTAAATAGCATTATATACTGAGCAATAAAGTGTTGGATTTTGAGCTATAAACAGTATTATATTTGAACCAGTTATTGCATTATATTTTGACCAGTTGATGCATTATATTTTGACCAGTTAATGCATTATATTTTGACCAGTTAAGCATTATATTTTGAAGTTTGTTTTGAGCAATTAGGTATTATATTTTTAGCTTTATATTATGATCAATAAAGTGTTATATTTGAGCTATAAACGCCAGTCAACATCAACTTAACTCCCCAAGTTTATCTAAACTTTCTGAAACATTTACAAAAAATAAATAACTCGGCGTGAGCCATAAAATACGACGAATTTGAGCCATAAAGAAATGTTCTTCTGAGGTATTAAAAGTGCATTAATTAGCTCCTGTGAAAGCGAGTGTTATTTATGCAACTCTAAGAAGGTAAGTCGACAGAGGAAGTCCGCTTCGTTTACAGTGAAAGTTACATTTTTTAGTGAAAGTAATATTTTTTGAGAGAAAGTTGTGTAATGTAGACAGAAAGTAAGTTTCGTTTTGGGGGAAAATTAAGTATTTCTTTTTTTTTACCAAGTGAAAGTAATATTTTTGGAGAAAGTTATGTAATGTAGACAGAAAGTAAGTTTCGTTTTGGGGGTAAGTTACGTAGTTTTTTGTCAGTGAAAGTAACATAGAAACTATTTGAAAGTCACAAGGTAAAGTCATATTAATAGAAAGTCGAATTGGAAAGTCACACGGAAAAGTTACATTATCAGAAAGTCAAATTTTCGAAAGAGAAAGTTGCATTCACATTCACATTCCAGAAGGAGAAAGTAAAAAAAAGTCACATTATTAGAAAGTCACAAACCCAAAAGAAAGTCATTTTTTAAAGAGAAAATTACATTCTTAAACAGTGGAGAACTTTGGTCTTTAATTCCGGGTTGAGTTAGAGTCATGACCCAGGGAGCAGCCTCATCTTATGGGTTATCTCCCCTTATCTTCTCTCTCCCCTTATCTTCTCTCTCCTTATCTCCCCTCTCCTTATCTTCTCTCCCCTTATCTTCTCTCCCCTTATCTCCCCTCCCCTTATCTTCTCTCCCCTTATCTCCCCTCCCGTTATCTTCTCTCCCCTTATCTCTCCTCTCCTTATCTTCTCTCCCCTTATCTTCTCTCCCCTTATCTCCCCTCCCCTTATCTTCTCTCCCCTTATCTTCTCTCTCCTTATCTCCCCTCCCCTTATCTTCTCTCCCCTTATCTTCTCTCCCCTTATCTTCTCTCCCCTTATCTCCCCTCCCCTTATCTTCTCTCTCCTTATCTCTCCTCCCCTTATCCTCTCTCCCCTTATCTTCTCTCTCCTTATCTCCCCTCCCCTTATCTCCCCTCCCCTTATCTTCTCTCCCCTTATCCTCTCTCCCCTTATCTTCTCTCCCCTTATCTCCCCTCCCCTTATCTTCTCTCCCCTTATCTTCTCTTTTAATTGGAGACGAAAGCTCCCATCCTGCTTACGGTACAGTCTCAGGGCAGAATAGACGCCATTTTGTTCTGTATATTTACAATGTGACTTGAGAGTGATGTCTTCAGCCTTCCACGACACAAAGATGACAGCCAAGATGGTGTCAAAGTTACGCTGAGACTCTACCGTAATGTGGGGGGGGGGGGGAGGAGGGTGAGGGAGGGGATGGGGTGAGGGAGGGGATGGGGTGAGGGAGGGGGAGGGGAGGGGTGAGGGAGAAGGAGGGGGGTAAGGGAGAAGGAAGGGGTGAGGGAGAAGGAAGGGGTGAGGGAGAAGGAGGGGGAGTAAGGGAGAAGGAGGGGGGGATGAAGGAGGTGGAGGAAGAGGGTTGGTGTTGGATGTGATGTGTCTCTTTAACAGTTTGCATGAGATTACGGGAATCCTTAATGTAATCCTGGCCTGCTCATTGTTCTCTCTCTCTCTCTCTCTCTCTCTCTCTCCTCTCTCTCTCTCTCTCTCTCTCTCTCTCTCTCTCTCGTATTTTTCTTTCATCTTTTTTATTCTTTTTTAATTTTCTCTTCCTTCTTGTTCTTGTTCTTGTTCTTTTTTAACCTCCTCTTGTTGTTCTTCTTGTTCTTGTTCTTCTTTAGTCTGTTCTTCATTTCTGTATGTATGAACTGTTAAACTGAAGGTATGGTGGTGATAGTGAGTGGTGGTGGTGATGATAATGATGGTAGTAGAGATAGTGGTCGTGTCGGTGGCATCATCATCATCATCATCATCATCATTATCATCATCATCATCACCATCATCATCATCATCATCATCATCATCACCCATCATCATCATCATCATCATCATCATCATCACCATCATCATCATCATCATCATCATCATCACCACCATCATCATCATCATCACCATCATCATCATCACCACCATCATCATCATCATCATCGTTGGTGTTGTTATAATTGAGTGTTCCTTGTTCCTGTGTTCCCTCCCCGTCAACAAGAGGTCTGGAGGGCAGCATCCTGGAACACCTAGTACCTGTTCCCTCACACACCGGTTAAAGGCATTCCAGTAATACTCCTATGGTTAATGTTATTTACACACACACCTGGTTAATGTGACGTATAAGAGGAACACACACACACACACACACACACACACACACACGGTGAGGTAGGTCAAGGTAGGTCAATAGGGAACACCTGGGCTGAGGTCAACAGGTGGTGGGAGTCACATGACCTATTTATTACTGCATCTCGGAGGTCACGGTCAAGGTCAATCATATAACCGAGTGAGGGAAAATGGTCAAAGCTTTAATACTTTTACTGTGTTATGATCGTGTTCTCCCGTGACAGTATTATGGTTAGGTTAGGTTAGGTTAGGTTAGGTTAGGTTAGGTTAGGTAGTTGGTGTGTGTGTGTGTGTGTGTCACTAACAGCCAAAATAATAAACTTCAGTCTTTTAACTATTCTTAGCCTCAGGTCGCTGCCACGTACACTGGGGACGACGGTGACAGACAGACAGAGGCGCTTTTGTATTGTTATTTATTTATAGAGAGAGAACAATGAAACGGTGATTGTGGGTCGCGGCAGCCAAGAGACCACAGGGAACACGGCTGAGTTTTAGAGCTTTCCCTTCCCTTCCTCCCCTCGGTGTGTGGGGGGGGGGGGGGAAGGGTGTATTGATTTGCATCTTTCCTTCCTTCCTTCCTTCCTTCCTTCCTTCCTTCCTTCCGTCCGTCCTTCCTTTCATTTATGCCGTCGCTGTGTGAGTATGTCTGTCTGTTATTAATATATCCTACCCCCTTTACTAAAAACAGTGACATTGTGTAGGTGTTTGTGTATGAAAAAAAATGTATTAAGTGTATGTGTAATTTACGACACTAAATGTATGTAATTATGACCACTTAAGGGAAAAAAAATAACTTAGGACAATTTTTGAGCATCTATCTTCGTATCGGGGAGATGAGTTCAATTTTCTTATCAATAGTTTCGAGAAAATTTTATCTAAGGAAATTTTGAGAAACATCATTTGTGAAGTATGTTTAGTGAGAGATATTTCCCGACAGCAGCTGTTTGAGGTTGATGTCTTACCTCACGAGCACTTGAGAACCTACCTACCTTTTTTGTTTGAGGTTGATGTCTTACCTGACGAGCACTTGAGAACCTACCTACCTTTTTGTCGTATTTTTGGTGCAGCAGTTATTTGTATTCTGACATTACCACTCACAAACGTTCTCACATCATACCAGTTCAAACGTTCTCATATTACATCAGTTTCAAACGTTTTCATATCACACCAGTCACAAACGTTCTCACATTACCACTCACAAACGTTCTCACATCACACCAGTCACAAACGTTCTCATATTACATCAGTTTCAAACGTTTTCATATCACACCAGTCACAAACGTTCTCATATCACACCAGTCACAAACGTTCTCACATCATACCAGTCACAAACGTTCTCATATTACATCAGTTTCAAACGTTTTCATATCACACCAGTCACAAACGTTCTCACATTACCACTCACAAACGTTCTCACATCACACCAGTCACAAACGTTCTCATATTACATCAGTTTCAAACGTTTTCATATCACACCAGTCACAAACGTTCTCATATCACACCAGTCACAAACGTTCTCACATTACCAGTCACAAACGTTCTCACATCACACCAGTCACAAACGTTCTCACATCACACCAGTCACAAACGTTCTCACATTACCACTCACAAACGTTCTCACATCACACCAGTCACAAACGTTCTCATATTACACCAGTCACAAACGTTCTCACATCACACCAGTCACAAACGTTCTCACATCACACCAGTTACAAACGTTCTCACATCACACCAGTCACAAACGTTCTCACATTACCAGTCACAAACGTTCTCACATCACATCAGTTAGTAAAGCAAGCTACCAGTTAGAAAAGTCTCCACATCACCACTCAGAAACACCAGTTAACAAGAGCATTCTCACGTCACCAGTTAGAGAGAGAGAGAGAGAGAGAGAGAGAGAGAAGAGAGAGAGAGAGAGAGAGAGAGAGAGAGAGAGAAAGAGAGAGAGAGAGAGAGTCCTAATTAACAAAACTAACGCCGTTCTCTTCACCTCACTACGATAACAAAAACTTAACCAACTTTTCTAAATCTCGGTACAGTCTCAGGTCATAAAGGAGGCCATTTTGTTTTGTTGTTTTGTGTGCATGTCGAGGCGGTGTTATCAATCGTGTAGTGTTCCTGTTCGTTGAAGCGATATTAATGGTCATAAATCTAACCTTAGGTCATTATTCTGCCGACCTGGAGGGGGGAGGGAGGGGGGTAATAAGAGGGGAGAGGGGGATGGTAGGGAGGGGAGAGGGGTGGGGATGGTAGGGAGGGGAGAGTGAGAGGGAGGGGCATGGGATTGGGAAGATGGGAGATGGGTGAAAAATAAAGAGGGGGGGGAGGATGAGAGGTAGGAAGGGGGAGGGGGGGGGGAAATGAGAGGTAGGGAGAGAGTGGGGTAAGATGGAGGAGGAGAGGGAGAGGAATAGGAGGAGAGAGTGGGAGGTTGAGAGATAGGGAGAGGGTGGGGTGAGAGGGAGAAGCAGAGGAGATGGTTAGGGGGTTAAATGGGGTGAGGGTGAAGGAAGGGAGTGGGGAGAGAGGTAGGAGAGGAGGTAAGGTAGAAGGGGGAGGAGTGGGGGGGGGGGCAGGGGAGGAGTGGAGGGGGGGGCAGGGGAGGAGTGGAGGGGGGCAGGGGAGGCATTTTTCATATCAGAATGTGTGTGTGTGTGTGTGTGTGTGTGTGTGTGTGTGTGTGTGTGTGTGTGTGTGTGTGTGTGTGTGTGTGTACAGGGGCCACACAGTCCTGGCTGGCCCTGCTAGAGGTAACAAAATTAATTACTTTTATTAATAGCCTGTTTGACCTTATTAACCACACCTCTCTCTCTCTCTCTCTCTCTCTCTCTCTCTCTCTCTCTCTCTCTCTCTCTCTCTCTCATATTCATTTGCCAGGAAAGAAACAGAGAAAATCAAAGAACAGAGGCACAAAGAGAGAGAGAGAGAGAGAGAGAGAGAGAGAGAGCACCATGACGTGTTAGCGAGGAAGGTCACAGTATATTTCCTCGTGACAAATTTTCTCTCTACCCCTTTCCTTCCTTCCTTCCTTCCTTCCTTCCTTCCTTCCTTCCTTTCCTTCCTTTCCTTCTTTCTTTCCTTCCTTCCTTCTTTCTTTCCTTCCTTCCTTCCTTCCTTCCTTTCCTTCCTTTCCTTCTTTCTTTCCTTCCTTCCTTCTTTCTTTCTTTCCTTCCTTCCTTCCTTCTTTCTTCCCTTCCTTCCTTCTTTCCTTCCTCTTGGTGACGAGTATGTATGGCAGAGGCTCTGTGCTCTAACCTAACCTAACCTTATTCATGTCACTTCTACCCCTGTATATTCCTCCTCCTCCTCCTCCTCCCCCCCCCTTCCTTCTCCTCCTCCTCTCTCCTCTTTCCACCTCAGTTATTCACAGGGCCGGATTCAGGAGTGGGCAAAGTGGGCAGCTGCCCAGGGGCCTCCACAATCTGGCGGCCTCCACATATTACAATATTTTTTATTTGTTTATTCATTTGGGTTATTTTTATTTTCATTCCTTAAAATTCATGTTTATCTATTCCACGCATTCTTGGACAGAACCATCATTTGAGTAGAGGCTTATGTGATTAATAATGCAAAGAATCATCTCTCTGTAGTAACTAATAATATATTCTTTTCTGTGGAGTCTCTTGAAAATTTTTGACATGTGCGGTAGTAGCTATATCAGGGCTGGTCGACTTGAGACCACATGAATGACTCCAGTCATGTCTCACTTGTGTGTGTGTGTGTGTGTGTGTGTGTGTTGGGAATTTGTACACTATCAATAAATATACATTAATTAAAAATTTCTTAATGTTCTAATTTCCTCAGTATAACTGCATATGGCTTCAAAATTCTCAAAAGAAGTGTTCAAATTTAAAAATTTTCCCGGGGGCCTTACAGCGCCCCCCGGAACTCCCAGATGTTTAGGGTCGCTTCACTCGCCACCCCACCCTCTTGGGTAGTTATAATGAGGGGGGCCTCCACAAAGAGGCTGCCCATGGGCCTCCACAGGTCTACATCCGGCACTGGTTATTCACATATTCCCCGTCTGCTCAGTGATCTGTTCTTCACACTGTTCTCACCTGTCTATTTCACCCCTTTAACACACCTGGTCTACGGTATAGTCTCAGTGTGGTCTGGACGCCATATTGGTTTTAGTGTTTTGGTCGTAGTTTGTGTGTTGGTTAGATAAGGTTGAGTGTTTGTTTGGTTGTATAAGGTTGAGTGTTTGTTTGGTTGTATAAGGTTGAGTGTTTGTTTGGTTGTAAAGATAGATAGTTACATAGAAGAGAGTGATAGAGAGACAGTCATATGCATTGCCACATACACTGCACCAACACTCACATACACTGCACCAACACTGCACCAACACTACCACACACACACACATACCTCCCCTGGTCGTGGCTGTCACACATACACAACACTTCCAGTCGTTTGTGTCTTTACTAAACGTCTTAAGTAATCTTGGCTCAAGTTTGGAAACTCGGTCTCTTGCTTGTGTGTTAATGTGTGTGTGTGTGTGTGTGTGTGTGTGTGTGTGTGTGTGTGTGTGTGTGTGTGTGTGTGTGTGTGTGTGAGGCGACCAGTGCATCCCAATTCCCTCCTTGTCACAGATAGCCCAGGAGTATTTAAGCACTGCCTGTCATAAGCCAAGCTATCATCTCTGGCTGGCAGCGCTTTACTCGTATCCCAAATCGGAAGCCGTCGTGTTTGAGGACGAGTGTAGCGCTGCCAGGCGGGGAATGTGAGGGATGGTGCACAACATTCCTCGGCTTATCTTGGATGGCTGGAACACTGGAACAAACCGACCAGTGAGTAAGTAGGTTCGTGGCGGAGAGAATTATTATTATTATTATTATTATTATTATTATTATTATTATTATTATTATTATTATTATTTATTGTTGTTGTTGTTATAGGCTTTGTATTATAATTATTAATATACACACGTTAAATCTGAGAGAAATTTTGTCTGTTTATGTAAATTGTCCTTGTCTCTCCCCCCCCTCTTTCCTCTCACTTCCCTTACCTATCTTACCTCCTCCCCTCCCCTCTCCTCCTTAACCCCTCCCTTCACCCCTTTCTCCTTCCCTCCCTTCCCCCTTTCCCCTCCCGCTCTCTCTGATTCAATGAAAAACCTGTCTTTATTTGTAAATTGTCTCTCATTCCCCCCTCCCTCTCCCCTTCCCTCCCTTCTCCATCCCTCCTCCCCCATCTCCCTCTCCTCCCCTCTTTCCTCTCTCCCCTCCCCTTCAGGAATGTTTTTATATATATATATGTAAATTGCTCCCACCTCATCTCCTACCCCCTACCCCCCACCCACCCTCTCCCCTTTCCCCTTTCCCCTCTGCCCTCTCCTCCTCCCCTCTCCCCTCTCTCCTCTCCCCTCTCCCTTTCCGCCCCCTACCCTCCCCTCTCCCCCTCCCCTCTCCCCCTCCTCTCTCCCCTCTCCCCCCTCCCCCCTCCTCTCTCCCCTCTCCCCTCTCTCCTCTCCCTTCTCCCTTTCCGCCCCCTACCCTACACTCTCCCTTCTGCCCCTCCCCTCTCCCCCTCCTCTCTGCCCTCTCCCCTCTCCCCCCTCCTCTCTCCCCTCTCCCCTCTCCCTTTCCGCCCCCTACCCTCCCCTCTCCCCTCCTCTCTCCCCTCTCCCCCTCCCCTCTCCCCCCTCCCCTCTCCCCCCTCCTCTCTCCCTTCTCCCCATCCTCTCTCCCCTCTCCCCCTCCTCTCTCCCCTCTCCCTTTCCGCCCCCTACCCTCCCCTCTCCCCCTCCCCTCTCCCCCCTACCCTCCCCTCTCCTCTACCCCTCCCCTCTCCCCCCTCCCCTCTCCCCCTCCCCTCTACCCTCTCTCCCTCCTCTCTCCCCTCTCCCCCTCCCCTCTCCCCCTCCCCTCTCCCCTCTCCTCCCTCCCCTCTCCCCTCTCCCCTCTCCCCCTCCTCTCTCCCCTCTCCCCTCTCCCCCTCCCCTCTCCCCTCTCCCCTCTCCCTCCTCCCCTCTCCCCTCTCCCTTTCCGCCCCCTACCTTCCCCTTTCCGCCCCCTACCCTCCCCTTTCTTGTTAAACAGGTCGTTCATTTCTCACGCCGTCCCGAACAACGCGACATTTTCCACCCCGTTTCATACCTTAAGTACTTGATAGGAGGTAGGGCTGAGTAC
The DNA here is from genome assembly GCA_958450375.1 of Homarus gammarus. Taxonomy (NCBI): domain Eukaryota; kingdom Metazoa; phylum Arthropoda; class Malacostraca; order Decapoda; family Nephropidae; genus Homarus; species Homarus gammarus. The sequence goes on from CAUDMG010003944.1 coordinate 116,890, forward strand.
TAGGGGTGAGGGGTGGAGTACTAGGGGCTAGGGGTGGAGTACTAGGGGGTAGGGGTGAGTACTAGGGGAGAGGGGTGGAGTACTAGGGGTGAGGGGTAGAGTACTTGGAGGTAGGGGTGAGTACTAGGGGTGAGGGGTGAGTACTAGGGGGTAGGGGTGGAGTACTAGGAGTGAGGGGTGGAGTACTTGGAGGTAGGGGTGAGTACTAGGAGGTAGGGCTGAGTACTAGGGCTGAGGGACGAAGTACTAGGGGTGTGGGGTGGAGTACTAGGGGGTAGGGGTAGAGTACTTGGAGGTAGGGCTGAGTACTAGTGGTGAGGGGTGAGTACTAGGGGGTAGGGGTGAGTACTAGGGGAGAGGGGTAGAGTACTAGGGGTGAGGGGTGAGTACTAGGGGGTGAGGGGTAGAGTACTTGGAGGTAGGGGTGAGTACTAGGATGTAGGGGTGAGTACTAGGGGTGAGGGGTGAGTACTAGGGGAGAGGGGGGTGAAGGGGTGACGGGATTGAGGCGACAGAGAGGGTGAGGGGAAGAGGAGTGAGGAGAGGAGGGACTGAGGCAAGAGAAGGAATGAGGGGTTGAGGAGAGAGGGGGTAAGGGGAGAGGGGAGGGGGGGGGAGGGGAGAAAGGGGTGATGAGGAGAATAGGGAAAATTAAATGGGGATATTTTGAGGACATAGGGAATAAGGAGGGGGGGGGGGTAATATATTGGTAGGGGAAAAAGGAGCTCTTAGGGTGGGGGAAAAATACGTAGTGTAGGGAGAGGGTGAGGGGAGATGTGAAGGGAATAGGGGAAGGTTTGAGAGAATAAAGGTTATAGGGGAAAGAGTAAGGGGTTAAGGAAAGGTCGAGGGGGAGAAGGTCGGGAGGGGAGGGAGGGAAGGAAGGGAGGGAGGGAAGGAAGGAGGGAGGGAGGGAGGGAGGGAGGGAAGGGAGGGAGGGAAGGAGGGAGGGAGGGAGGGAGGGAGGGAAGGGAGGGAAGGAAGGAGGGAGGGAGGGAGGGAGGGAAGGAGGGAGGGAGAGAAGGGAGGGAAGGAAGGAGGGAGGGAGGTAAGGTCGGGAGGGAAACTATTGGTTGTCGGAGTAAGAGGTTAGTAGTGAGGTATTCTTGAGAGAGAGAGAGAGAGAGAGAGAGAGAGAGAGAGAGAGAGAGCCATTCTCATAGTTAAAAGAGAATCACTTTGAACTGCCTAAACCCGTGTGTGTGTGTGTGTGTGTGTGTGTGTGTGTGTGTGTGTGTGTGTGTGTGTGTGTGTGTGTGTGTGATATCTCGACTCATATTGGATCTGTCAGTCCCGTCTCTCTACCGTCACCGCCTTTTGTTTTGTTGTTGTTGTTGTTGAAGGAGAGGTGGAGCGATTGATCTGTCGCGTGTGGGACGGGAGGGAGGGAAGGAGGAAGGGGAACGCGCGCGCGTGTGTGTGTGTGTGTGAGAGAGAGAGAGAGGGAGACAGGTGGGTGGGGAGAGGAAAGGGAAAGAGGAGTATCTGTCCCTGATTAATCGTGTGGAAGGGAAGCATCAGTGTCCTCCCCTGACGTGTATGGAAGAGGAAACATCTCTCTTGTAATTCCCATTCCTTCAAAAAACATATTTCCCATATTTATCTCATCAGCTCCCGCCATTAACCATTTGTTTGTTCACGTGATCTCTCTCTCAGCCAATCAGCGGTCGGAAACGAAAACTACGTCACCAAAACACCACAACACAATCGGTTTTGCCTTTGTAACTACGTCCTCCTAATGTGTTCTTACCACTAACCACGACTTGCTCTTCCTCCCCAACAGCCGTGAGCTTCATCAACTACGTGCTGCTGTGCCTGGTGTACACGACGTGGTTGGCGTGTCGCTCGGGGGAGGGGTCGCTGCTCAGGGTGGTCAGGACCAAGGGGCTCAAGTACTTCGTGTTGGCCGCCGTCGATGTGGAGGCGAATTATCTGGTGCTCAGAGCCTACCAGTATACCTCCGTCACCTCCGTCCAGGTACTGTCGCTACTTACCTCTTGGTTCACTGGCTAGGTGATGTTACTCATCTGTTGATCATCTGGCCAGGTACTGTCACTCACCTGTTGTTCATCTGGCCAGGTACTGCCACTCACCTGTTGTTCATCTGGCCAGGTACTGTCGCTGCTTACCTCTTGGTTCATCTGGCCAGCTACTGTCACTCACCTGTTGCTCATCTGGCCAGGTACTGTCACTCACCTGTTGTTCATCTGTCCAGGTACTGTCACTCACCTGTTGTTCATCTGTCCAGGTACTGTCACTCACCTGTTGTTCATCTGTCCAGGTACTGTCACTCACCTGTTGTTCATCTGTCCAGGTACTGTCACTCACCTGTTGTTCATCTGTCCAGGTACTGTCACTCACCTGTTGTTCATCTGGCCAGGTACTGTCACTCACCTGTTGTTCATCTGTCCAGGTACTGTCACTCACCTGTTGTTCATCTGTCCAGGTACTGTCACTCACCTGTTGTTCATCTGTCCAGGTACTGTCACTCACCTGTTGTTCATCTGTCCAGGTACTGTTACTCATCTGTTGATCATCTGTCCAGGTACTGCCACTCACCTGTTGTTCATCTGTCTAGGTACTGTTACTCATCTGTTGTTCATCTGTCCAGGTACTGCCACTCACCTGTTGTTCATCTGTCCAGGTACTGTCACTCACCCGGTTCAACTGACTCCATCACCTGCTTTAGTCACACCAAGTCAGGCTCTGGATTTACAAAAGTTCGTATGATGAATATATTCTCGTAAGTGAAAAATGTAAGAATATATCTAACTGGTTGACTTAAACTGAAACATAACCATAACAGTAAAAATGGCATCAAGATTACGCTGAGACTCTATCTGAAATTAATTCGTTCACTTGACATTACTTTCACTGACAAAAATTTACAAGTGTTAAGTGACCGTCTCAAGTTAAGGTTAAATCTAAGTGTGATTAAGCCAGTTAGGTGTATGATTATGTTATTTATTTACGTGGAATGATCGATGTACGGACCTTCCATGACATCTTGATATGCCCATTGTTTCTCCAGTCTTTTCTCGGAGGGTTAATATGTTCATAGACGAGGCCATCTATTGACGTACGGTGATCCATACGTCCACAGTACGACAGTGAGGAGTTGTATACGTCTCATCTTGGTGTGTGGTGGAGAGGTTAACCCTATGGGGACGATGGTTTAAACTTTAAACGTTAAGGTATATTACTCAAGGGGTTTAAACCATCGTCGTAAAGGTGTTAATCCATCATCCTAAAAGTTTTAAATAGTAATCCTGTCACACTATCGTCCCCAAAAAAATATAAAACCACTCCCACCTTAGATAATCAAATCAATGTCCTTAGAATATTAAACCTTCATCCTTGAGTAATTAAACTTTTATCCTCACGATGTTAAGTCTTCAAATAATCACATCATCCTCCTGTTAAACCCTTCCCCCCCAAAATTAAAACTCTTAGCCCTCCATTAAACCCGTCATCTTGATCTACCCAACACCCTTCTAGTCTTATCTCGAAGGTAAACAGGTGACATGTACCTTCCCTCCCCAACCAGCTGCTGGACTGTTTCGTGGTGCCGGTAGTGCTCGCCCTCAGCTGGCTCTTCCTCAAGGTCCGCTACAAGCTCGTGCACGTCCTCGGGGTGGGCCTCTGTCTGCTGGGTGTTGGGTGTCTGGTGTGGGCCAATGTGGAGGACGGCAAGGCGGCCATACCTGGTAAGTGAGAGAGAGAGAGAGAGAGAGAGAGAGAGAGAGAGAGGTGTGGCAGTCCTAATAGTGTGTGTGGCGTTGTTCAGTGCTTGCGGGTGTGGTGAATTTATACTGCCTCAGAAGTTTAGAACTTTCCCAATGAGAGAGAGAGAGGCCGGGGGGGGGGGGGGGGTTGGGGCTTCGCTAAGAACAAGGGACAAAAGAAATAAAGAATAAACAAAAGAAATAGGAAAATAGTTGATAGTTTAGAGGAAACGAGAAAAAAATAATAGGTTAAAAGAAACTGGAAAAATCGTAGCAGATACTAAGGGAAAACCTTAATAGCTAGGAACCATACCTAAAAAAACACACACACAAACAAAACATAAATACAAAAAAAACAGGAAATTCTAATAATTATACAAAGAAAATGAGAATAAAAATATCAATTACACAAAGAAAAAGGGAAATAATTAGCAACTGTATAGAGAAAATGAATTTGAAAGGGCAGACTCATTCAAAACAAAGAAGATTGCTTAACGAGTATAGGATAGGGGGGAAGGTGCGGGGTATAATTATTAAGATACGTGACCACTGACAATCAGGATTTAGGTAAAGGATTCAGGATGAGGATGAAAGACTCCCTTATACCCTCGTCTGGATTAAGATGGTGCAATATATAATAATGGTGATAATGGTGACGGCCTGATGGTGATAGAATAAAGATGGTATTGGCGCCTTGTTAGTCAGTGGTAAATTCTGTACCAGTTAATGTTTAGTGAGGTAAGTGTTTTCTACCAGTTAATGTTTGGTAGTGTAAGTGCATTCTACCAGTTAATGTTTGGTAGTATAAGTGTATTCTACTAGTTAATGTAAAAATCTTCAGTTAATGTCCAGAAATAGATGATTGGTTCAGTCTTGTAAGTACAGGATAACATTCGACTTGACGTTGATAGTGTGGTATAGTGTGGTGGCCGAGCGAGTATGGCGGTGGTGACTTGTATAGTGAACTGTTGGGTGTACTTCTGTATGGTGAGTGTATTGTGTGTACTTAGGTATGGTGAGTATGTGTGTACTAAAGTATGGTGAGCATGTTTACTTATGTATGGTGAGCGTGTGTGTACTAAAGTATGGTGAGCATGTTTACTTATGTATGGTGAGCGTGTGTGTACTAAAGTATGGTGAGCATGTTTACTTATGTATGGTAAGCGTGTGTGTATGTGTGTTTGTGTATAGTGAGCATGATGTGTATATTTACAGTATGTATGGTGAGTGTTGTGTGTGTGTGTGTGGGGTGAGTGTGATGTGTAAACTCATGTATGGTGACTGTGGGTTGTATTATCTCTTTGCTTATCATTCTCTATATTGTGTTAGTCTCCATTAATTTATCTATATATTATCTTCTCTCTTAATCTCTCTAATTATATATTTATTGTATCTCTCTATATATCTTATTTATGTCTCTCTCCAATCCTCTATTTATCTATTCATTTGCTTATATATCTGTCTCTATCTCTTGTCTCTCTTTATCTCATCATCTGTGTGTGTCTCTCTCCTGACGAAGTATTTGTGTCTACAGGGGCTGAGCGTCTGCTGGGGGACATGTTGTGTCTAGGTGGCGCCACACTGTACGGGATAAGCAACGTGGCGCAGGAGTACATTGTCAAGACCTACGACAGTGTTGAGTTTCTGGGAATGATGGGTCTATTTGGCTCTCTTATTAATGGCATACAACTGTGAGTATCCTACCACAATTATTATTACTATTACTACCACTATCACTGTTACCCCCCAATCACTAGTGGTAGGATGATGTTATTTAAAAGTCTCTTAGCTGTCCTGCTGGTCTGAACTTTGATGGCACACTCATTCGTTCAGTGTTGTTGTCCGAGAATTATTTCCTTTCCTTTTTTCAGTTTTCCTCGACGGGATGTTGGTATCACTATGTGCTGTCACTATACACACTAGATCTCACTGTGAATGGTGGATCATATACACTATCACAGTATTTTAGAAAATACTGAAAAAAATCCCCTCTTAGTGGCACCATTGTTGTGTATCTCTTACCTCCAGGCACTCATGCCAGTTGCTTCCTCCATTTTTTTTTCAATGGACTTATTTTAAAGTTTCCAAAGCAGTCATTTTTATCACCATGAACTGTCCAAGCTAAAGGCACAGCTCTTCACTCTATGAACGTCCTATGGACGGTCAATCACAGCCATGAATACGCCTAATTTAAATTTTCTGAATAAATCTTGACATATGCCAATGATTTTATTTTTGTACTCACACAGCCTATAGTTCCAGTCAAGTAGAAAGATTATTTCAATCTTGAATCAAGAATAACCAAAATTGCTGCGTCTATTGACACATTCACATCACTAAGACGACCTTGATGATCTTATGAATTCACTGTCCAATTTCTGTCGCTCAACGAAGGCCCAACTGTCAACACACACTTCGTTACAGAGATGCAACACGACACACTATGTTGTTTACATTGCCCTGGGGTGAGACCCATGTGTGGAGATGCCTCGGGTGTTCAGGCCATGTATTTGCAATTATCATCTTGTTTTCCATTAATATTTCTCCTCTCTCGTTTCTCATTACCCAACCCCTGTGGTCCTACTGCTGGTGCTAGTTTCTCTTACCCAACTTTTGTGTTAAATTCATTCATTATAATCAGGCAGTTATTAAACTCTAGTGTCTTTTGCTTTATTATATTCTTCATAAAATTTCTCAAAGACTTCATCCTCATTATCATTAGTTGGTGCATAGACCTGTATTATTTACCAGCCTCATATACTTTATAGAGCGGTTCTGGGCATCCTCACCCCCTACCCTCCCCCCTTTTCAAAAGAAAATTTCAATACTTTTTCTTTAGTGCAGTGTAGTACCCAGGCATATTTGTAAAGTAAAAAGTAATTACTATTGACCTCAGAATCTCCTAATATCAAGTGCACATGGCTTCAAAATGCTCATGATATTGGTCAGATTTATAAAAAAATGGGGGTCTTACAGCGCCCCCCCCCCCCCATCCCTCAAAAAAAAAAAAAAAAAAACTGCGGACTCGCTATGTTCCTCCACCCACAACTGTATAATGTCCTCGCATTCCGTGTTCTAATCTTTATTTACTGTTTGTTCATTTTTAAACTTTCCTTCGTGTTTAATGTCCAAGGTTTTGTTTTGCTCGTTTAGTACTTGTTAGCTGTCTAAAAAAAATACAAATATAATAGTCTATCAACTAACGTAGATTGATTATGAATTAAGAATTAAAGAAAACGAAAAGTTGAAGTATAACTTATATAAATAAGTTGAGGTTGTATTACTTTTATCTTCTTCGCCACTGATCGGCTCGTTAGTCGCTTGGGCTTCTCCATATAATACACTAATTTGTAGCTTCTTTATTTTATGGAAATTTTGGCATAACCCTTAGAAGGTGTCTGCATAACTGTGAGTGGTCGACTAACTGAGGTGTGAATCAGTTGGTGTTTTGAATTAATTACAGTTACAAATACTGAAATGTACCAATGTGTTTAATGTCACTACATATGTAATATATTTCTGCCTTCATTGATAACTTTACATGTAAATTAATTTTCTGTAAAACTTGGCAACAAATAACACAACCTGACGTGAGTGTGTGTGGTCGCTACACTGCCATCATACTGCCATGGCATTTATTTCAGCCGTGACTGGTGACCTTCCTAGTAACATCCCTGATGTATGTTCCCCTTTAACGTACGACAGCTGACACAACCTTTGTCGCTTCTACAATGACCCGTCGCTCAAAGCCCTCACCAGAGCTCCAAGAATCAATCAATATGAATCGAAGGGAAATCACACTGAGAGAAGCTTGGAGACGGGAGTCAGTCAGTTGTCTCACTTACAGCGTTTACTGCCGGGCCTCTTCTGGTGCTGAAACAAATAAGTAGCTACAATTAGAGCTTCACCTAACCTCAGTATTTATGTTTCAAGAATACATTTCTCGCGTGTACAGTATATGTAAATTGAAACTTCATACCAAACTTTTCTTTTCATACATTACTTACTTTTACTTTTATCCTCTAAAAACAATATTCAACACATAACTGCAGGTGTTATATCGGAGGAGTATTGCTTTTGTCATCTCACTTCCACAGTAAAAAGAATTTTTTTTTATGACACTTCAAATTAAATACCCAAATGAGAAAGATATCCTCGAAACATGAATAATAAGGTTAATTGAGTCTCTTCTTGCTTAAAATATGCTTACATATCCTGGGTAGCTAACGGTGGCTGACCTCTGGCCAATAATATAAGGACTGTGACTCGGTCAGGCGTGAAACACTACCAAACTCCCACTCCCAGAACTCATTATGTCGGAAATATTGGCGTCATATTTGAAAAAAAAATTGGGCACTGATTTTTCTGATACTGTACTTTGTTAATTATAACTGATATTATGGAAGACATAAAACTCAGGCGGCTGGTGATGTAGAGTTATATCTGCACGAGTCACCTGAATTTTCATTTGTGAATGTTAAAATACCTCGCCATTGCAGTTATTATACAGAGTCAGAAAAATAAGGTTTTATTGCTGTGAAATACTATTGTTATTTCGTAGGTCAGCTCATGGTCAGGTGTTGAGGGTGTGGGAGTCATGAGTGTGTGGCCTGGCTATTGATCTTGACTTGACTTTGATGTATTGACTTAAAAAAAATGGCGCTGATTCTTATACATCTACGAATAATCTTTGGAATATGTCGTGCATATTCCAAGTGTATAGGGCGGGTGATCCAACTAAAAACAAGTTACAGTATAATAGGCCTTAATTAACAAGATATACTGTTTACTTCAAAGAGGGACAAGGTGAACTAAGTCCAGTACTGATTGGTATTTGTATAGTGATGATGTACTTTTATTGTTTTTTATTTCTATTTTTTTCAATAGCGCCCAAAGGACGTTAGACTTATTTGAAGACTTGCGGCCTATCACAACTTAAGAAAACCATAAGAAAGTTATTGTTTAGTTAGCAAACAAACTTTCCCAAAATTCGGGAAACTTAAGGGTACAACTTAAGGGGAGAACAGAAGTACATTCAAATTATTAGGGATAAGCAAATGGTAAAATACTGCGACCAATGACTCACTGTGGTAGTGACACTACTGGGACAGTTGAGGCAATGATGCAGAAGAGTTAGATGTGAGACTGTTACACCGTGAGCAGGACGAGAAGTGCGGGACATCCTCTACCAAAGACTTGCCAGATGGGTCTCCCATCCTAAGGCGAACCGAGACATTATTAGTCTGCAAGCCATTAGTCCACGTCGACGATAGGAAAGGAATAAACTGCGAAGAGTTTTAGGGTAAAAAGCGACAGTTCTGTTGTACTTGTTTATCACTGGGAGCCTCACACCTCCTTCCTGTATCTCTCAACTGTAGAGGTTCTTAATTTGAGATCATTTACAGATACATAAGGACATTAGCAAAGAAAATACTGAAAATCTTGATGTACAGGAAAGAAAACATCATCCAGAAAATACCTTAGTAAGGTGGTAATGGTTATCATCTCCGGTCTTAGTTCTCTGTTCCTCAAGTGTTTAGATGTAGCTTTTCTTGTGAGTCGTTGTCCCACGCACAGAGTAATTTACACATTAATAACACCCAAAATTAAGATTCTTGGTATGAATACTAGTGTCACTAACATTATTGAATGTAAACTATCTTCTGACTTAATACTGGCCCTTCACTACAATGCTCTCATCTTGGTGCCGTCTGCTGCTGTCCTGGAATGTTTACTGTTCTTGATACTGTATTATTGTTTCTCAGTAGATTGTCTTTCTTAAATCCAACTCATCCTTATTGATCTAATATTCATTGCCTATCTTTTAAATTTTATCTAAGGTATATCTCAACACTCAGCTGCTACATCGTCACTCTCTGGACACCATACAGTAACCCCTTATGATAATAGCTGGTAGTGGATCATCTTTTCACCAATTTGATTGTTGTCTTCTTGTTTTCCTTTGTCTTTTCCCACACAGATTTGGAACAATGAATTTCACCCTGTTCATGTTGTTTAACTTATATTGTACAATCCTCATAACAGAGGAAGTAAAACTATAAACACTATGTTTAGAAACTATACTAAACACGACGAACACTTAAGGGAGATTTATTTGCCCGTTGTAAATTGTTGCAAACTTAATAATCAAGGTTCTGATCCTTTCAACTGTGAGTCTTTCATTAAGGCTGGTAACCTCGTGTAATCCAATGTTGACCTTCGGTAGAGCAATACTGGAGCGTAATGACGTGGGGTCTGTGAGGTGGGACACTTGGCCAGTGCTGGCGCTGGTTGGGGGCTTCAGTGCAGCCCAGTTCCTCTTCTATGTGGTGGCCCCAGCAGTCATCCGCGTAACCTCTGCCACCGCCCTCAACCTGGCCCTCTTCACGGCCGACTTCTACATCCTCATCACTGGCATTGCATTCTTCAGGTTCAAGGTATAGTGTTTACATTGTTACTCGTTCATTCCACTCACTCACGCACACACACTGTATTCACTCACTCACTTTGCTCACTCATACACCACTCACTCACTTACTCCACTCACTCAGTCACCAACATACAATTACTGGAAGCGTAATAAATGTTAGTTATGGAACATGATCAAGATTGGGAGAAACCAGAAAATAGTAGAGATCATTGTCGTAAACTTTTGGAAGCTCAAGAAATATCAGAGGACAGATCAGTGACTTAAACTATTGATTTGTGGTGATGGAGATTATAACTATAGAAATTGTAAAGGTTTATATAGTATTTGGGAATAAGTGAGTTAAGATGGTAGAGTATTGGAAAGTTGAACGATATTTAAATCTGTGAAAATAATGTAGGCCGAGAAAAGTGTTGGAGAATGGGAGTCTTGTAATTACCATACCATAAATTATTGGAGAATGGTGGGTTTATCACCACACCTTAAGTGTTGGAGAATGGTAGTGTTGTAAGTAACACCCAACTTTAAAGTAATGTCAGGGGCGGATCCAGGGGGGTCCTAGTGGTCCGGAACCCTCTTTTCATCAGAAAATCCCAATGCTTCTTCAATGCAGTATTGTACTTTAGCGTTTTTGTATGGTAAAAGGTAATTACTATTGACCTCAGAATATCTCTTAATATCAAGTGCGCATGGCTTCAAAATGACCTCAAAATGCCCATGTTCCCCCACCCACAACTTCTTGGACCCCTTCCCCCCTTTTGATATTTCTAGATCCGCCTCTGAATGGAGTATGGTAGAGTTTTGTAACACTGTGCCTCACCACCTTCATTTGTTTCAGTTCCATCCACTGTACTTCCTGTCGTACATCCTGGTGGTGACGGGCGTCATAGTTTTTGTCATCAAGCCGACACCCATTGCCTCCACAAACAGAGGTTACTACAGGTGCGTGACTCAATGTGATGCTCTACAGTATAATTTCCGTCTTTCTTGATTTTTATGTGTTACTTATACTTGATTTACTGCACACAAGAAGGTGAGAGGACAATGGACAATAGATAGATATAATCATCGCTCAGTTTACACCATGCAAAAATAAAATGTGTCAAACAAACGAAAAGATCTTGGGAAAGGGGTAAGGCGTACAGCTGACCTCCATCAGTCATATAATAAGTTAATACGGCATACTGTACAAGCAACAAAACATTACATTAAAAAATTTAATATTTAAATTTATTACTAACCCTTACTGATGATGATACAGTGTTCACAAGAGAGGATGCAACTAACCTTCCTGCGTTTGAGGACAGACGGTTCGACACAGCACTGATCCACATTGTGTTCACAGAAGAGGGTATTAGAAATAAACTGTCCAGGCTAAAGGTCCATAAAAGTCCCGGATCTGACATGGTGCATCCTAGAGTGCTAAGAGAGTTGTGCAACGAGCTTGCAGAGCCCCTGAAGATCCTGTTTTGTAAATGCATGGACGAACAAATGGTCCCCAGTGAATGGAAAGTAGCTTATGTGAGTCCTGTCTTCAAGAAGGGCGATCGTCACTCCACGAACAACTATAGGCAGGTGAGCCTGACCAGCATAATATATAAAGTACTTGAGAGTATTATCAGAGATGCCGCAATGGAACATCTAATACGAAACAACCTTGTAAAAGATTGCGAACAAGGTTTTATGCCGGGGTGCTCCTAATTAACACAATTGCTCAAGGTATTGGATATTTGGACCCATATTCTGGAATGGGCTGGTAATATCGACAATATTTACTTAGATTTTGCCAAGGCTTTCGATAGTGTACCCCACGAAAGGCTTAAAATCAAACTGGAAGGGTACGGAATTTGGGGAAATGTCCTTGCGTGGATAGAAGACTTTCTACATGACCGCAAGCAGTGTGTGGTGTTTAATGGTACGAAATTGTCATCTGTACCTGTCACAAGTGGGGTACCACAGGGCAGTGTATTGGGCCTGCTGTTGTTTGTTTGTTTCATAAATGACATGCCTGACGTTGTACACTCCTCCATACAAATGTTTGCCGATGATGGCAAGTTATTTTGGGAAATTAAGAACCAAGCGGACTGTGAAGAGCTGCAGAAGGATCTCTGTGGGCTCCAGGAATGGTCGAAGAAATGGCTGCTGAGATTCAATGTCACGAAGTGTAAGAGGATGCACCTGGGGCGTACCAACGGTAAGAAGACTGTGTTGAGACTGTTGAGACTGTGTGTGAGAAGGACCTAGGTGTGTATGTTGACAATGAGCTGAAGTTCTCGGGCCATTGTGAGAAGAAGGTAAATCAGGCAAATAAATTATTGGGTCTTATAAGAAGGTCGTTCAGATATCTAGACGGTCCGTCCCTCATAATGATCTTCAGGAGTGAAGTGCTTCCCCATCTGGAGTACTGTCACCCTATCTGATCCCCGAGATATGCTAGGGACTGTCAGTTGGTTGAAAATGTTCAAAGGAAGGCCACCAGACTGGTGCCTGTACTTCGGCACCTCAGCTACCCTGAGAGATTGGAGCGCCTGAACTTGCCTAGCTTATACTACAGACGGGCAAGGGGGGACCTAGTTGAGGTGTATAAGCATCTCAGGGGACACTACTCAGTTGAGTGTCCTTACTTGGAGCTGGCGGACGCTCACCTCACAAGGGGTGACAGCTCAAGATTGAAGAAGAAGCCGCAAGTCCAGAAAACTGTGAGGGCAAACTTTTTTGGAGTGAGGGTTGTAAACTCTTGGAACAATCTACCAGAGAGTGTTGTGACGGCACTGAGTGTGAGCTCTTTCAAGACAAGACTTGACCAACACTGGAGCGGGTTCAGGTACATTCAGGAGCCGGTGCATGCCCAGTATTTGCCAACAGTGCGTGACAGAGACGTGACCGATCGCCTGGGTGGCTAGCGAGCCGATCTTTTGGTGAAGAAGATAAATGAAAAGGAAAAGTAATCAGAGACGTGACCGATCGCCCAAGCGGCTAACAAGCCGATCAGTGGCGAAGAGGATAAAAGTAAAAAGTAAAAGTAATGATCTTGATATGGTGATGGTGTTGAAGTCTGAAGTTCAGGAATTCATCTGAACTGCTTAGGGCAAGGAATATAGAGGTTCTTTGGCCTGGGGAGTGTGGAATAAGCTGTGGGGGTAATTTCGGTCAATATTTAGAGGTTGCCATGCACGGAAATTACTATGGAATATAGGTTTTTATAGTGTATTACATACAAATTTGACCTTCGTTTTCATCGGAAGTGAGTGGTTATGAAAATATGAGTCATATCATATGACACCCCCTCCCAATTACCATTAGTATTGGTTGCACAAGTGTGTAGAGCTTTGAAGTAGAGGGAAATTGTGGGGTAAAAAAAAAAATGATGAAACGCAGCCTAACAAAACCTCGTAACCAGAGAAACCAGTAGGGCCTGACCTAACCTCCTAGCACCCCCCCTTACACCCCCAGATGCTTATACACCTCAATTAGGTAGCCCCCTTGCCCGTATTTAATGTCTCTTGATTTGAGTGAGTACACCTGGCTGTTGTCAACTACACATACACATTTAATGGCTGGCTGATGTGGTGTTTAACAGAATGAGAGTTGATTTAATCATACTAATCTTTCAGGGAAATCTCAGTGGGTCGTTCGAGTAGTGGAAATGAGGTGGAACTGACGACGACCCCAGGTACAGCCACCAGTAGTATGGGTGGTGGTGCTTCCTTCACTGAGTGGCCGCCACTCCCACCTGAGGTTAGGGGATGTCCCGACTACCCCTACCCACACTCTCACTCCACCGAATTCAGGCAAGGTTAGTCCAAACCTGCATTAGTCAGTTTTATCTGTATGCATAGAATTTAATATCTGAGTTTAGCAAAGTCATCCCAAACCTGATGTAAATATAATATGAGATTCCAGTTGAGGCAAGATCATTCCATACCTGTAAAAGTGGCATTTAATTCTTAACTTTAGGCAAGGTCAGTCCAAACTTTAGAATAATTTCCCAAGTTCAGGTAAGATCAGTTCAAATCTTCATAAGGGTCAACCATTGATAAAGATCTTGTTGTAATAATTTTCTGGTTGAGATTTATAAAGGAATGGGAAATGTGATGCTTCTGGTGTTAGCAGATTGTTAATTTTAGTTCACCAGAAATTATTATTTAGGTAATACTGTAGATGCTTCTCAGACACCTCAGTACAGTAAGATGACCCACTAAAGATGTAATTTAACATGTGTACAGTTGGAGATATAGTATACAGTGCTTTTTGTGCACTCCTGGAATTTATACATCTCAAGATTGTTCTCTGCTAGCATGGAATCCACAGTTAGAATACTGACTTAGTTTTTTGTAAAATTGCCAATTTGATTTAGTATAGATTAGGATAATTTAGGTAAGGCTGTTTTGATGTTCATTGTTTGTCTAGTCTGCTTTATTAACTGCCAATATGTAGTTACACGATTGTCCAGTCATGCAGCAATAGTGTGTTGTGACTTAGTTGTTAATATATCTGAAGGTCCATCCAGCAGGGGTATTCACTAAGGGGAAAATTTAGATGACTTTTTTAGTGTAGTATTTAGAAGACTGCCTTTAACAACTATCTGGACAAGAAAGCCAAGACAGTTTACGTTTCAACTTTGCATTATTTTTTTTGCCTTATTTTTTGCCTTATATTGCTTTATTTTGTGAAAATGACAAAATACAAAATATCAGCAAACGGAGAGGGAATCATGTCAAGTGGAACGAGATCCAGATCTAATTCTCTTACAAAGAGAAGCGACGAAGAAGATCAAGATATATGGACGTGCTATGTATGTGAACAGGATTTCACGGATGAAAATGCTCAATACGTACAATGTGAGTACTGTAAACTTTTATTGCTCCAGTTGCTTGAATCTGTCCAAGCACGATTATGTTCATTTCAAAAACCCTCCACTTCACTGGTTCTGTACAAATTGTGAGGAAAAGTGATGAGAAATATTAGAATGGACAGGGAAGTTAAGAGGAGATATACGGAATTATTTAAAACCATGGAGAGTAGATTGGTGCACTTAGAAGAAGATGAATTGTAAGGTAGACCTTGAGTACATAAAAGAGCTGATTGGTGAGAGATTGAAGGTGGATGTGTTGGTAAGTGGTGAGTCTAGTAATAATACTGTGGAAATGGTGGTTAGTCAGGCATCAGGAAATTAGTACTGTACCAAAATGGGGAGTACAGTAATTGGTATTGTATGAAGTAAAAGAAACATATGATGCAAATGTGGCTGATTGGAAGAAATTAAAACTAAATTTGGGGGAAGATTAGAGACTTTATTGAGGGAGAGAGGTTTATGATCAAGAATGTTATTACAATTTGGAAAAGAAAGAATATAAAAGATAACACTAGGAGAATGAGACCTGTCCATGCAACAGTGTAAGGTAATAAAAATGAGAAGAGTGTGAAGAAAACTTTTTGAAATTGCTCTACGATATGTCTCGCCTAATAGCGATCTCCAGAAAGAAACAAAGAAAAGATGGAGGAAATGAAAACTATAATGGAGAAGAAAAACCAGAAGATATTCAGGTTTAGAGGTCCACCATGGACAAGGAGATCCACAAGGACTGAAGTATATTAGGAATGATGCATACAGTATAACTCACAAGAATCCTGTGTGTAAGGTTTTTATAGTTTCAAAGTGATTTTTTTTGTGTGTGTGTGTAGAATATTCCTTTAACAAGATTAGCGAGTTCAAGGCCGGGCTCATACTTTGAGAAGCAAGACTCGACGTCATTGCAAAAATAGAGGTGCCTGATTTACTCAAGAACTGCAGTTACAGGTTAATGAAACTAATATTGCACTAAATGAATAAAACATATGACATTCCCTGAAACTTTCCCTCAGGGGCTCATTATAATACAGTACTGTTGTGTATTTTGAGTGAGATCATCAGGCAAGTTGTACAGCGGTAACACATGTGTCTCTCACCAATATTCATATGTCAAGGGTTCAAATCCTGCCTCGGTCCAGTTACATTTGAGAAGGTTTATCTCCAGTGTGACCCTACCAAGTATCACAGCCTCCTATTTTCTCCTGTACTAACGCTGGATAGACCAACCACCTAAATGGCTAATAAGCTGATAATTGGTGAAATTTACATCAAATTATCATTTAGTAAGAGTGTATGGCTTAGAATAAGATAAACCTTAAAGACAATGATGATATTTTAGATTCATTGTTCATAAACCACAACTTTAGAGAAAGCTCATTGAGTATTAAGGGATTTGATACAATTAGTGAAATGGAGAGATCATTCTCATTTACAGGCATCTTCATTCCAGAAACTTTCAGTTTTCATATGCTAACTGGACTACTGTACTTGATCAGAGAGAAATGAGGACAGTTTAGCTGTTCTGGCACAAGTGAGGGACTACTGTGTACATTAGATTGTACTTAAGTTTATAAATTCCAGAGTTAATGAAGAACCCTTGTTACTTTATATATGATGTTGCTGAATGGCAAAAATCTTTAAAAGAAGTGTAGACAGTCTTAGCATATATGTCACGTTCTGTGCTCGTGATATTTGTACCCTGAAATTTTATTTTAAGCATCCTTATACAGTATAAATAAACACAAGTGTCATGCTCAACTGATGAAATGCTTGAATTAATGAGCTGTACAAGTTTATAGAAAAAAATCAGATCATTGAGCTGCAAGGGAAAGTTTTCTCAATAAAAGACACAAGGCACTGGGAGAGGTTTATGGAAACCAGAGATGATATTAGAAAGTGAGAGTTGTGAACTCTTGGAACAATCTGCCATAGAGTGTTGTGACGGCACCGAGTGTGAGCTCTTTCAAGACCAGACTTGATCAACACTGGAGCAGGTTCAGATACATTCAGGAGCCAGTACATGCACATTACTTGCCAACAGTGTATACCAGAGATGTGACCGACTGCCCAAGTGGCTAACGAGCCGATCAGTGGCGAAGAGTATAAAAGTAAAACTAGAGATTAAGAACATTGCAAAGTTCACAGGAAAGTAAGCTGACTAGTGAGAAGATGTATAAAAAAAAATAGGAGATAGTTCTTTGAAAAAATTTCCTAGAAATTTTGGAAATAGTGTACAAATATTCAAAAGGAGGATAATAAATTAAAATTTTAAGAGCTACAGGTGAAGGTGAATGTAAGTTTACATGAACTTTACTTTATAGTGTTATATTTTAGATGGTTCAGATGCAGACAAGAAAAAATTGTTAGCCACAGTTTTCACTCATGTTTTTTACAAAAGATGATGATTAACAACTGCAGACTTTAAAGTATTCGTATTAAGTTAGAGAAGTGATTCAATCATCCACTTACCTGCAAGGAAGTCAGGAAGTTGTTGTGTGATTTGATTAGATAAAAATCCCAGAGATCTAATGTATATCCAGAATATGAATCTACAGATGTGATTAATGTACAGGGTACCTCTTTGTATTTTTTTATAACTTTTTTGATAGTGGAATACAGTACAGTACTTACAGTGCAGTAGAGAGATTGAGATGCCTCATACACGGGATCAAACATACCACCAGACCAGGGGGGGGGGGGTGAAGAGTATTAAGAGTGAGTATGAATAAATACACACACACACACACACACACGTCAACAAAGTGAACTGAGAACTGAGGCTTATTAGATCATTTGTATGTTTGGACCATTAAACATAGGCACTGGGTTTGGTCTTGAAGCATGAAACTCTGGGTCTGAGTTTAAGGATTAGTTTTACCTTTATTTTTGCCTGTATCATAATTAGTTTCATGGTTTTATCAGACCTTTGGAGTTTAATGTAGTAAGTTTAAGTAGGAACCATACGATGAATGGCTGATCATGGCCACCATGAAACTACTGAAGATGGAGCCACATGTACACCATCAAAGACATATGACATAGTACAGTAAATTAGAATTCCTGGTAAATGTCATTCATGTTTTATACCATCAGTTTAGTGCCATTGAGCAAACTTTATTGATTTTTAATGCAAATATACAGTTAACCCTCACTTTACGCGGTTTATGTAACCCGGAGGGTCCCGCGTAAAGTGAGAAACGTGTAAAGTGAATAACATAACATATGGGATTAATTGAAATGGAGTCCGGGCCGATCCCCAAACTCCACTTTTTGACGACACACAACTATGTTGTAGTAAAAATTTTATCTTAACTTTATGATGGTATGAAAAAAACAAGTAATATAGAAGAGGTTAGGTTAGGAAAGATAAAGGTTAACATAGGAAAAATAAAGGTTAGGTTAGAAAACTAAAAATTAGGTGTAACACTTACGGTAGTAGAAGAGATGGGTCGGCATACGGGGATGGAGGCTGGTTCCGAGGCAGAGGGCAGATTACTGGCCCTCAGGTGAATCACCATTACTAGGTGAATCACCATCACTGTCACTTACAGTTGTCAGGGCTTCCCTGACAAATCCCTCAAAGTCATCTTCACTGCCACTATCACTGGCTTGGGCTGGCTGTGGTGGGTTGCGGGCGAAGAAATCTGTTATGCTTTGCTGACGGCTGGCGTTGATGTTGTCGTGATACACCTTGATGTACGGCTCCATAGCCTGCACCAGCCGGGTATGGAAGACTTCATAGCGGTCATCGTCATTGTCGCGGGAAAGGAAGGACTTCATCTTCTCTGCACACTCCATGGCACCCTTAATATCACTATGACTTAAATTGTGTTCTTCGGAGAATGACGCACCTTCTTCCTCCTCTTCACTGACGTGTTCTTCTTCCAACATCTCGTCGGCAGTCACTTCAGGATCTCTGATCACATCCAGGATGTCGTCGTTGGTGGTCTCGGAGAAGCCTGGAACTGTAACAGTCTGCGCAGCTTCTCTGGCAAGGTCCACTGCTACTGCAGCATTCTAAACCTCACCAGTCACAGATTGACTCCTCCTCTCACCTGGTATTCCATGCAACACATGTCTCCATGCGTGACGAATTGTAGCAATAGACAGCTGATCCCATGACTCCACCAAGAAGTCCACAGCTTTCTTGATGTTAAATACTCTCCAGAATTGTTTGAAGAGTATTTTTTGCTGTTCCAACTGTTGATCCTCATCTTCTTCGCTCTTGCTATCGGTGGTGGTGTCACTCAGGTTACGCAACTCTTCCCTGGTGTTGGTGTAGTCGTTCAGGAGCTGGAATTTTTTGGTTGAGAATGCAGCTTTCACATTGCAAATCAACTCCTGGTCCATGGGCTGGATTAATGACGTAGTGTTGGGAGGAAGGAAGACCACTTTTACGTTGGGGTGACGATCTAACAGTAGGGGCGAGTGTCCTGGTGCGTTGTCCAGCAGCAACAAAATATTGAATGGCACATTCTGTCGCTCACAGAATTTTTTTACATCGGGAACAAAACAGTCATCAAACCAGGAGAGGGACAGTGTAGAGAACATCCATGCCTTACGTGCGGTCAGCCAGTGGACATTTAGCTTGGTCATGTCCATGGTTTTGTAGGCGTGCGGCTTGCGGGCTGTGTGGATCACCGATAACTTGAGCTTACAGGTACCGGAGGCATTGGTGGTAAACAGGACGGTGATGCGTTCCTTCTGCATTTTCCGGCCCCGAATCCTGCTGGCATTCTTCACAACGAAGGACTTGGAAGGTAGCTTTTTCCAGAAAAGACCAGATTCGTCCATGTTAAACACCTGGTCGTCACTGTACTGTCCTTCCTCCATAATCTCACGTAAAAACGGAGGAAATTCCCGAGCCGCAGCACGATCAGCACTCGCTTCTTCACCACCAATGTTTATATTGGTGATCTTGTTCTGGATCTTAAACCTCTGTAACCACCCAGAGGAAGCATTAAAGGGTTTGGGCTCTGAAGTTCCCATCTTTCATGCCACTGCCATGTACAGTTCATGTGCGTAGTCCTTAACAGAGCGCGTGTCGACCGCCATGTTCCGTCGCGCCTGACGCACCAAGTACCTCACAAGTAATTTTTCTGTCTTGAGAAGCACCTGGTTGTGAAAATACTTGATCATAGAAGCACCTGTAGACTTTGTGATCTTCATGTGCTCCTTTATCTTGGCTGAATCCTTCTTTATAGTCCGGATCGTAGATTCGTTCACACCATGCTGGCGCGCCAAATCAACCTGCCTTGTTCCTTTCTCCAACTCTTGGATGATGGTATACTTCACCTCGTAGCTTAAGGAACGTCGTGTCTTCTTTGGTTTAATGCCGCTGGGTCCAGGTAAGGAAAGGTTTCTCTCTGGGGGTGGTGGTCCGGTGGAAGCCATTTTACTGAACAATGGATGCGCGTTTACACGGAGTGGCCTTGAGGGATGAAACTGCCGCGGCTAGGTCAAGCGTCGTCTTTCCTCCCTCCCTCCCTCCCTCCCTCCCTCCCTCCCCCGGGTGGACACGTCATAATACTTTAAGCCAATTACAGCTAGCAGCAGAGGGGGTTAGGAATGCATGGCCAATCACAGGTCTGATACGTCATATGACGTCAGTGATAACGCAACAAAGACACACACTGCGCAACCTTACCGCGCCGCTTTCCCAAGCGGAGGGAGGAGGAGGGAGAGGCAGGCAGGCAGGCGGGGGGGTGGCGGGTGGGGCGAATCTAAAAATAGCGTCGCGCTGGACACTCTCCGCGTAATGGGGTTCACGTACCGCGTAATGTGAGCACGTGAGGTTCTGGCAAGGCACCGCGTAAACGTGGAAACGCGGAATGCGGGACCGCGTACAGTGAGGGTTAACTGTATGGCTTAAATTCAACTCGTTTGAAATAAGTATAATATCATGAACTAACACTGTACGGGTATTTATTTTATTGTCCGTACACTGGAATTTAAACCACACACCGTCAGAAACTTATGATACCGGGGTACATAAAAGCTACAGCACATCATATACTCATACACATATATGCATTCACAGAGTGGTGGATATCTGAAGAAAATAAAATCTGCAAAAATGATAGTGACCAACAATTGTCATCTCATGAGTGACGAAGATAATTTGTACTGGAGTACACAAACAATGAAATTTGATTTTCAAGTTGATTAGGTATTAATTATCTTGAGCAAAAATGCAGGAAACAAACCTGACTGATATGGAATCTGGATACGAAGATTCAGCTGCTCCTGTGGTCTGTTATAAACTATTGGAGGCCTAAGTTTGAGAACTGTCTGTACAAGAAAACCATTAAGGACTGTTAATGCTTGCTTGGTCTCCTACACAGTACCTTCCAGGATATAGATGAATATGGTGTCAACCTCCCAAAGAGAATGTTTGTGCACCTGTACATGGAGTATTGTGTCCAGGGGTAGTCACCACACTTGAAGAAAGACAAAAAGTATGTCACTATGCTGGCCCCCATATGATTATACAACAATAAGTTGATAGACAGGGAGAGAAGAGACTGCAGTGACATATGTTTCAGATTCTGAAAGAGGAAGCACACCTCAATGGCCTCCAGGAAACTTGCTCTCACCCTCTACAAGCCAATACTTCCATTGAACCATGTAAAATATGCTTTATATATTGAGCTGCGGAGTCTTGGAACAACCCTTAATCTTGTGTTTAGTTCAAGATTTATTGAAAACTTTAAGAAAAGATTTGATCCTTACATGAGGGCAGTAGACCAGGAGGTGGGAAATGATATCTACTGTGATAATTACTGTAATGCAAATCTGAACAGCTTATTAGTACTGTACTGGACATCATTTGATATGAGAAAGCCATTAAGAAATTATAATATAAGAGATACAGTAAGAATTGATACTGTAAATGAGAAAGCCTTTAAAAACTATGTGTACAGCCGTCATAAACTGATGATGAGGTTTTCGGCTTAAACCTTAGAACATAAGCATCATACTAACAAGAGATGAAGTGACTATGTAGTGAGAATGAATGGAAATGATTTAGATTTTCCTCTGAGTTTGTTATACTGTACTTCAACCAATAACTAAAAATGATGACCCTCCCTCCCTCATTAGCATGACAATTAAGCACTGCTGTTTCAGTGTGCATTAAATTTTGCATGAGTCATTTATTTTATATATTTTTAGTATATTTTCCACACGACTGGAAATTCACTGACATATTCCCCTGAGTATTAATCTTATTTTGCTTGACTGAAGCATTTATGTTCTAATATAGATATAGTTTGATTTCACAATTAATGTAATCCATTTATTTAAAGGTGATGCCTTGTGTAAATTGTATATGAATTATATGCTTGATGGTGTTATATCAACATCTCATCCCCCAACATAACTTGTCTATGAGAAAAAACTAATTATTTGTATGGTTACCAAACTGGTGTAAGAAGAATAGGTATGACACAGGTTTTTTTCTCATAATATTTTACAAATTTATGATATTTTCTTATCAAAGTAAATACCTGTGCAGTACAGTACCTGTGTAAGATACCAGTAGAAACAGGTAACATTTTCTAGATCATAGAGCAGTAAGTAGTCACACAGGAGCTGATGATCACAAACTATTGCCTCACACATCAGTCAGAGTATGTAAGCGCTGCCAGTATTGTCCCTCAGCGCAGTATGATGTACGTAACTGATTATGATTTTAATATAATATTTTTAATACGTGTATACTTTTTAACTCTTTCCCAAGCACCTGTACTATTTTTTTTTATAAAAGAGAAAAAATATTCAGTTGTAAATGAAAGTACAAGGGTGTTTCAGAGCAGTTTATATTATCTGTACTGTATCAAAGGTTCATGTTTATACACAAGTGCAGTGCTCCCAGTCAATAATTAGCCAGCCAAGGAAGTGATCGGTGGAGATTAGAATATCCTAGACTTACCTGAGAGGATTGCAGGAGTTTCATACAGCTTTTTATCAAAATTTATTTGTACAAGAAATATGGTTCATACAGTAAAACCCTCATAATCCAAAATAACGGGGACTCTAGCCCTTTCGAATTATGAGATTTTACAAAATATGAGGGACACCTTCTCTCAAAGGGAAAAAAAAGCCATTTTTTTCTAAAAACCAGTTTTTGTGATATAGCTCATTTAGGTGCTTGGTCCATGGTTATCAAATATATTGGCTCAAACTTCGGGCAATGATAGAAAAACAAGAGGAAAAATGCTTGCGCGTTAGACCGTAGATATACGCTCCATGACTGACCAACACGAACTAACTGTAACTAACACGTGTGAAACGTAAAGTAATACTTTTGTACTCTGAGGTGGGTGATCGGTGGTCGCACCCTGTGGCGACGTGTGCGTCATTCGTAAATGTCTCTCGTAATCTAAAATTTTCCTAATATTACGAAAGTTGTAATATATGTATCTAAATATTTCAAAATGTCTCATATTTGGAAATTTTACGAAATACGTACTGTACTGTATTACAAAATTTTGAATATATATTTCATAAAAGCAAAGCATTACGAATTATGAGTAATTTCTAATTAGAGGGTACGAATTATGGTGCATTTACTGTACCGTACAGTAAGTCCTCGCTTAACGTCGGGGTTATGTTCCTAAAAACTTGACATTATACAAAACGACGTTAAGTGGATCAATTTTCCCCATAAGAAATAGATAAAATACGGGAGTCACGTTCCTGAGCCTCCCTTTGCCCCATGAAATACATTACATATACAGTACAGAAAATCATTGCCATTTCTATAGAAAATAGTGCATACATATAGAACTACTAAGTTTGTATTGGTACTCACCAATGGGCGGAGGTGTTAGAGCGAGTGTGTGGTGGGTAGTGAAGCGGAGGAGGCGGGAGGGGAGGAGTATGGAGGGAGGGGAGGAGGATGGTAGGAACGGAGGAGGGCGGGAGAGGAGGAGGGTGGTGAATCACTGAGACTCTGCGCCGAGCCAAGAGAGAGTAGCGGGGCCAGACGAGAGGGGGTGATGTGCCATAGAAATTAGTCCGTGACGACGCAAAACGACGTAGTATCGGATCACTGGAACGTTAAAAGAATTTTTGGTCTCTAAAGTTTAGCGACGTATTACCGAAGCAACGTTAAGCGGGACGATGGTAAGCGCGGACTTACCGTTCTGTGATTTTTTTTTAATACCATTATCCTCATTACATATTGGATAGCAATTACTGTATGATTTTCAACCACTTAAATAGTTATTGTTTTAATGCATAGTACAGTGGAGTCTTGATAATTTGCAAAATACAAATTTATGCTGTTAAATTTGCTGGTACTGTATTATCTCGTTTTTAATTTTGTGGATTCAAAATTCGTGGCCGAGAGCCGGCTGCCGCAGTGTTCACTGGGTATTTACATAAGAAACCGTAAAAGTTGTGAAAATATCATTTAATTACTCTAATTTGACTTAGAAATAAAGAAAATATAATATAAAACAATAAAATAAGAAAAATGAGATGTACCTGTAGTAAGTGGGAGGTAGGGTGGATGCGTGGCGGACTGAGCGATCCCTTCCTCCCACCTACCTTCCCAAGCTTTATGCTCCCCTCATACCTCATTAATACAACATTATGCAATTTCACCATAATTCCCTTATACAATAAGTGTATGTAGGTTCATTTGGTGCTGGGTTGATAAAACATTATCATAAAGTACGCTAATAAATTTTCACACAAAAAATCCCACACTCGACCCCAAATGAGTTATTGTGTGGTATTAAATTCCTGGTTCTTTGTTGACATAGTGCAGTCTCAGCCAGCTTGGCACCTTCCTGTTTTGATGTTGGTGTACTGGTGTAACCCACACGAAATTATGAAAAGGGAAGGAGCTTTTTATATACTGTACTGGAGTCATCTCGAACTACATTTTGTACAATATCTATTTGTTACTGTATTTCTTTCTGATTTATAAATGATGTTTAGTATTTATTGAAGCAGTTTATGGGTATTTCTTGGCCTCTGAAATCAAACTAATTATTTCCATTTAAATCAAGGTATGACTTGCAATTTGATAATTCACAATGTCTTCTGGTCACCAAACCTCCAAATTATCAAGACTCCACTGTATTTAGACACTTCATTTGCTAAGGTCATAGTTTCTACACTAGACAACAACTGTCAAAAGTCATGACAAATTTAAACACCCAGCAAAATTTTCATGAAGTGAAGTAGGATCATTAGGGAGGTTAATTATTATTTGTTATACATTTATCACCATTTTTAATAGTATAGGAAATAAATAAAATATACATGAATAACATTTATGCATAGACTGAACTTTAAGGTTTTTCATGTTGTACTGAGTCACTTCAACTGTCTTCTGGGCTGGAATAAGATCTGCATGTACTGTATATGATGATAAACATTATAAACTTGACACTGATAAATCTATTAAGTATATCTGTACAGTATTCATAGTAGCTGTTGTGTGCTCTCTTATAATTAACTGCAGTAGGTAAGTCATGGGCTCCTTGATCACCAGCCTCTTCAGTTCATCTCCCTAAATAGTTAGTAAAATCTCTAACTCTGTATACTGTATTGACCTTATTTAATACATGAGAAAGAAAGATTTGATAATTACAGGACACAGAGAACATCGCCAGGTAAAAGTCTGGCTCTTCTCTGTTGTAGATACTGTTTAGAGCTAGAACATTTTGTTATCCTTTTACTGGTCTTAAAATCTATTTTATGAACCTAGCAATTTTTAAGCCATTTCCCATAATTTGTGTGATGGCAACCTTCAAGTGAGAAGGGGATAGCTTAGCCTGGGTTATTGACGTACCTGTACCATCTAGTGGCTGGTTCAGTGCACAGCCCACACCATCATCTCTGCCTTGTAATGGAATTGAACATTGTGTATTTTGTGTTAAGAAGCCAGGGCACTACCAGCTGTACTGTATATAGTTCAGTTGAAGACAAATTTGTGCTTCATAAACAAATTTGATTAAGGTTTCATTTACAGCTTTTCTCAAAGGAATGAATTTTCAGGGTCTACTGCAACTCCTGTCCCAACTGAATATCCAAGTACTCCCCCATCACCTCCTCAGCAATTTAGATCATTGCCACGGCCAGCTCGTCGTGAACAATATCCGGGTGGTGGCATGCCCGGAGGCCAAAGGGCTGCAACTCTCCACCGCCCAGCGCGGGTACGTTTCCAGCTTGAGTAAGGGTCGCCTCGCTTCTTGTTCGCTTTGGTGCAGAAGTGAACCCAGGAGTCTTGCTAGTGTATGTACTTACTTACACAAAATATATATATATAAAGTACAGGGTATTATTGATATGAGTAATGTTTTTATAAATTTTTATCATATTTTGTAACTTAGAATTCTAATATTCTCCTGATTGTCATTTTTTTTTTTTTTATAAGAACAGATTTTTTAATGTCAAAAGCTATAATTCCTTATGATCTTCAGCATACTCCTGGATCCACAACTGTATTGGCTTTGCTTTACTATGTCGAGTGCACAATGATTTTTACCTGCATCAAGCTCATGCTTTTTGTGTACTGTATTTGCTGAAATGCTACCTAGGAGTGTTTTTGTGGGGGTGGTAAGAAGCTTTGTGCATTCGTCTTTCCGTGGAATTAGAACCTTGCCATTGTAGTCAAAATATTTATACCGTATATGTGTTATTGTATAAAATATTTCTTAGTCATGGTTCCATGAAAGTCAGTCTAAATATATATTTTTTTGCATCTATGTACTGTATCTTCATTTCACACTATATTTTACAAACTAGTTAAACTACATAAATTGATGTTTTATAACACATACAGTTAAACTTCGATAATTCACTGCTAATCCAGAGGGGATGTGTATAACTGAGGCACTTATCTTCTTTTTTTTTTTTACATATATTGTACAAACTTTCTCCTGCTATGAAGCAGGGTGGCTGGACAGTAGCTGATCTGATTCTTAGCCATCACCAACTAATGGGTTACACAACCCCCTTGGTGGGATGCTAATCCACCGAAAGAGATGTTCTGCCATCAGCAAGCTCGCCTAAAAGTGCACATCTTTTGTCGCTGAGTGCACAGAGACCAGTGTACAAAGATGGAACCCACTCATCTCATCCAGTTGGGAATCAAACTTGTGATCATATACTTGTGAGGCAAATGCTCTAACAACTGAACTACAAAACTATTTCTTTTCTATTTATCTGTTTATATTCTTGGTGCTTCATACCCTATGGAAACTCCCCATAATGAGGTAACAGTACTGCCCTAGCCTGTTTTCGTTCACTTATAACATGACATAACCTCTTCCCTGTGTATCCCCTCTCCCTTCCCTTACAGGATGTTGCTGCCTTTGTTACTCCTTCACCTCTTGTACCACATTGTCATTAACTGACTTTACCTTTGTTATTATCTGTCCTTCTCTCAGCATGACCAAACTACATTAAGGTAATTCTCCCATTACCCTATATACTGTGGTTTCATGATGTTAAGAGTTTGTTGATAGACTGTTTCATAAAATGCACACCAGACGATTTTTTGTCCCTCTCTCAGGTGAAGGAATCATAACAATCAATGAAGACTGGGTGACAAGGACCAGTCAAATGACCGCCAAAGTCTCCGGACTTGATACTTTTTGATTTCTTCCTATGGGGTCACTTGAATGGTGCTTGGATGATCTTGATAGATGATAAAATCAGGTGACCCAGAGGAAGATATCAAGAGGTGTGAAGTCTGGTGACTTCAGTGGCAATTTGATTGGTTCTCGTCACCTAATTTTTATTGATCTGTAAAGATTCCTCCACCTGAAAAAGAAAACATGCATTTTCTTATGGTGTACACCTCATGAGACACCATGTACAATAGGGAAGTGAGGCTCTGCTGCCCTGTATTGATGTTTTACCAGTGTGAGGGCTTAAGCAATCTTAGATTAAGTATAGTCACTCCAGTATATATATTTAAGAACTGCCATTAGTGCTGTGCTGAGTTAAACGTGATAAAGGATGTGGTTGAATCCTAGGGACAAATACACTCAAATAGAGAGGCTAGTGAGCTATGGTAGTCTTTGTCATGCCTCAACACAATACTGTACTAAGAATACAGTGCAGTATATAATTCAAGTTTTTATTATGTCAGGTTTCATTTAGGTTTCATCATCAAATTCACATTTAAAAAAAATCAGAGAAATCACCACTGAATTTTCCTTACATTCTTAAATTTTAAAAGCTTATACATATTTATTATCTAATTATATACAGTACTGTATAAAAAAAAGTTTAATTTGATTAAAATGGTAAGTGCTCATGTGAAAATTAATTTTCTTTGCAAATGCTGCAGTACACCAGACTTAAGTTCAATAACTATTCTATGAATTCTGGAGACCTTCATAGATTCTCAGGTATTGTACAAAAAATGCTGATTTTTTATAATTAAGATACTGTACTTGCTGAAATCTGGAGAGCATCCAAATACTCTGTATATTCTTGAAAATTTTAAATACACCTGTATTGTGGTACTGTACTAACATATTATACTGTACTGTGGTGCATATAATCCAGCACACTGATCCCTATTTACTGAGTATTGTACTGTACTGTACTGTACACTGTATCTTAGAACTCATTAACAGCTTTAATAGTTTACATAGTAAATGGGCAGTTGTTTTATATCTTGCGGTTTAATATATTATATAAAAAATAGTATTTCAGTGGCAGTCAGTTTCTGGGTTGACTAATTATTGTAATCTACAGAAGTCTGCTATGAACACTTTCCAAGTTAGGTATATGATGGTGTAGCAATCTGGGTTATTATAACTACATATACAGTACAGTAGTACTGTACTGTAAATGAAGAAAAATAATGGATGAAAGAATGCAGAAACAAACTTCGAAGATGCAGACATTTCCATGTTTATTTGGTGCATAGTCACTTCGACACAGTTTGATGAAGCAGTGTTACATTGCTTATTGTAAGGTTCAGCTGAAATAGGATGATTTTGTAACAGTTTTATGGCTAGACTCATTAAATATGTGTAAGTAACATTATATAATGATTGACAGTAAGCCCACAGTTTCCATAGGTGTTCCGTGCCTGCAGAATTATGTGGATATCAAATCAACAAAAATAGATATGAGTAACCCAAGGAAGAAAATGGATTGGGTTTTGGGCCCTAAATTTCGCCCTACAGTCCACTAGGTTTAACAATAAGGAAAGCTTACTACGATATTATTGTAAATGTTTTGAACTTCGGATCCTTAGTTTCAGGTGTGTATTCAATCAAGGTGGAGGTTCAAAGGGGGTAACTGCCCCTCCATCTTCTCGAGGGGTCCATGGAGGCAGAAATATCTTTTCTCATTGTTGGCTCATAGTGAATGTCTGTCACATGGAATTTAAAATCAGCTTCAACACAAGACAATCAGTGAGGACCAGGGATGGAGTGAATATGAATATTTCTAATTTCTAGGAATACAAATAAAAAAGCAGTGTCACTTGCAATGCAAATACTTTCTGAAAGTATTCATGAATGCATTCGTGAATATTTTGGGTTAAAAAACTATTTTTTTATTGCTATAAGTATGGTATGTAGTGGTAATTGATTTTATGATTGATATTCAATATACCAAACCTGTCCTGTGTAGATACTGTATATTTATTTATACTTTCCTGGTACAGGTAGTTAGAAACTACTTATCATCATTAGTTATTATACTAAACCTACTCTACACTCCTAGACAGGCTGCAGGCAGACAGTGTTGCTGCCATTTAGCAATTAAAAAATCTAAGTATACAGTACATACATAGTACATGTTTGGCACACACAGTGATGACAGTTGAGAGTTGCATGCTGTTTACTAACAGTCTGTTTCAATATTTAATTCACTGTACAGTATATATAGCTTCTCGGGTGACTCGGGGCATGGATTTAATAAGCAGATTGTACATCCAAAAAACTCTGTTTTCGTTCATCCAAAATAAATTCACCAGCCAAGTGTATGGTTATTTCTATCAATAAAGCTTTTATTATTCATCAGATTATCCTACACATATGAATACTTTGCCCAAGGATTCGAATAGGAATGCACATATTGTATACAGTACTTGGATTTCTAAAAGTAATGTACTTACTGTATTTAAATACAAATACCCTGAAATGTTGAATTCGAATGCATTTGAATACAAATACTGTACTTCATTAATGATAAGAACCATAATGGAAATTAGTATCTTGACTTTTTGTGTTATCCTTGTAGGTTTATTATATGCACTGTACTGTACTTTATGATTTTTTTTTTTTTTTTTTTGCCACAGCTTACTGGCCATTCGGGCCTTCAGTCTCGTGTTGTCGCATGTTGCACCTCCATAGAACTTGTCTTCTCATCACATTTTTACGTGTGTTTTCCTGTATCTATGCTGTGATATCATTAAATTGGTCTTTAGAAGTGGAAGTGATTTGGGTAAAGGTTCTGTGAAGGGCCAAAAGCATAACTGTCTTATGAAATGGAGTAAGATACAGTATAGTTAAGCTGAGCCACACTGCATGGTTTGGTCAATAAGGCACATGAGGGCCCTAACCCCACCACAAACAACCTCCACACACTACTTTACCTCACCTCAATTTTACCTGCCTGCCTCTCTCACTGCTCATCAATTTTTGAGAAGTCTAGCTTTTTTGGACTGACTTTCTAATCAGTTACTCAGAAAACAGTTTTTAATGTATGTTTAAATAAAAAAAAATATATATATATACATACAGTATAGTATATGTACAGTATATATATATATATATATATATATATATATATATATATATATATATATATATATATATATATATATATATATATATATATATATATATATATATATATATATATAACTTTCACATATACTTGATCTACTGTATAGCTGCGATGTGCATTATTGCCATTAACAAAAATTTGACCATTTTATACCGTGGGTCTCTATCAATAAAAAAAATTTCACCCCACAAACTCAGGTGGCTGGATGATCTTGACAGCCAGGTATCCAATGAGCATTAGTTGGTGTACCAATATGGTGACCATTTTTCACTTTGTTTTGCGACATGTCATTTCTGAGTCACCGATGCTACATTTGTTTATGTTCATACCATTGGATTTGGTATAAATTTACCTGTTGATTAAACACCTTCTGTAATTGCGTAAACATACGTTACTCACTTAAAATTCACTTCTAACACGCCACTTAACCTAACTCAGGCAGACCGCCTCACCCAGCAACTTAGCAAACCCACCAATCAGAGAGCATGCTGAATCGTGAGCCAACACAACCCTAAGGGAGCAGCACTGAATTCAACATCATCTGTATCCACTCGGCACGTTTTAGGTTGGTTTTTGCCCCAAGCAGGAATACTATATAGTATTTAATATTTAACTACAAAAACGTGTGTAATGAGATATTAGATATTCCCACTTATTGGCTCTTTGTATGAAAGAAACTTGGGCATTAGCTATTAGACCATTGGAAGAATGCACTGAGCTGGGTCCACAGGGGCAGCTCCACACCCACCACCACCACTACTACTGCAATAAAATATGGACTGTCTTAGAAAATCTACTCTCCCTCAATCCTTGGTAGCCAATGTACGATGTGGGAGATGTAATGTCATCGTGTCTGATGTGGAGCTAATGATGATTTGTACAGTGTTTTCCTTATTCCTGTTTTCATTGAAGTAGTTCTACTTTTAATTAATATTTTCAACAATCATGATATATTGTGTTAACATTGAAGGAGGAGGGGTGGTGTGGTGTGGTGAATGAGGTGAGGTGAGGAGGCCAGTCATAAAGGTTGTATCTGACAGTCGCCCTCTTAGGGCCAGTGTGAGGTAAATGTCACTATGCCATGCATTGTGTCCAGTGTCTGATGTGAAGCTGATGATACTTTTCATTATCCATTATACTGGGTACCTGTAGTTCTACTTTACATTGATTTACAATTAAAAAAAGATGTACACTGTTTATATTCCATTTTCTAATCTGCTATAACTTGTAGTATAGAGAATTTTCCAGTGGAAATGAAATTACCTATACATTATTACATGCCAATAACCCCTCATATCAATTGTGGCATAGTGAGGGTTCGCACAGAGATAGAAATTATGATCTAAATCACTGATATTGGATTCATGGACAATAAACTCATCAAGAACAATGGGGGATTAAGCAGTCTACCAACTTCTATCCGCTGGAAAAGATAAAGTAGATAAAATTGGTTTGACTTGGAGGCTGAAAATCAAGGGTGTAATGTTTAATGAATTCAGGTCTAATATTTCCAAACTTAAACTGTATTTTGAAGTACTGTACAGGGTACTGTATTTTTCACCACCTATTAGATGAATTCACAAGACCTGAACAAGTGTAGTTTTGTCATTATGATTCTGTACAATTTGACAGTTGTCACCATAATAAAGAATGTGACCAGTGTATAATGCAGCCCATATACTCACATACCCTGCCAATTGTAACACATGATGACTGTAAGAAACACTGTTGGGTGCAAGATGTTGCAGTTTCTCCCTATTTTTATTTTATTACTTGAGAGGCAGTTTAGATATTAGATGGAAGAAATTTTCCTTAAAGAAGTATAACATCATTAGGTGATGTATTAGACATAATGAATTGCTGGTTGATCCAGCAGGTCTGCCCACCACACAGATGTGTAGAAAGAGATTATGAGGTCCGTGTTTTATATATATGCCTTACGGGTATGTCTTCACCTTTCTCTGTACAGTACTTCTGCTTCTTACATACCAACTTTCTGTTTTTTCTGTGCCTCGTTTACCTTTTTATTCCATCATACACAGCTGCATCCTATGCCTTCTATATTCTTCATCACACAATCTACGCTGTCCTCCACCCTCAGATAGTGCCTCATTTACACTTTTCTATCCCCCCACTAGAGGTTGCCATGCCAAGGGAAGGAGGCCAGTAACCTGTGTAGGATCCCTCCATTGCTGATGATAATTTTGTCAAGGGCTATTTTGAAACTCGATGCTGTTTTTGATTCTACAGCTTGGGCTGGTAGACTGTTCCATATATCTACCATTACCACCACTGCTTGGGCTGGTAAACCATTCTGTAGGTCTATCAGCCTCTGTGTGAAAAAATATTTCCTTATATTCATTCTGCATGCCAACTTGGCAAGCTTGTAATAATGTCCTTTTGTGTTGATGGTGTGTGATATCCCAAAGAAATGTCCTGGGTTCCCATTTTCCATCTGTTTAAGGATTTTTAATGTTTCAATGAGATCTGCCCTATTGTGCCTTGTCTGAATTGTTAATAGTCCTAAGACCCTCAGTCGACTTGCATAATCGAGATGACATAGTTCTGAAATCATCTTAGTCATTCATTGTTGCACCTTTTCTGGAGATTTTAGATCCTTCTGGAGGTGGGGTTTCCATGCCTGTATACAGTTATACAGACTGGGACGTGCTTGAGATTTGTACAGTTAAAGGAGCATTTTTTTATCTTTGTATTCAAAGGTACACTTTATAATTCCTAAATCTTGATTTGCTTTTCTCACTTCTGCCCCCACTTGTTGCACTGCCTTCAGTGAATGATCTGTCACAACGCCAAGATCTTTCTCCTTATCGACAGTAGCCAGGAAAGTGTTATTAACCAAATAGTTGTGACTAGGGTTGTTGAATCTTAAATGTAGGGTCTTGCCCAGTATTTGCCAACAGTGCGTGACAGAGACGTGACCGATCGCCCGGGTGGCTAGCGAGCCGATCTTTTGGTGAAGAGGATAAATGAAAAGGAAAACTGCTCAGAGACGTGACCGATCGCCAAAGCGGCTAACGAGCCGATCAGTGGTGAAGAGGATAAAAAAAAAAAAATTTAAAAGAGCATATGCCAGTTTCGAGTCCATTTGAACAGCTCATGCAGGTCTTTCTGCATTGTTGCGACATCATCTTGACAATGTGGGCCAATATATTTTCATATACTGTTTGTCTTTTATGTAGATCATAGACAATGTGGGTCCAAGATAGAACCTTGTGGTACTTCACTGAGAACATTTTTCCATTCAGAGTGTACTCTTTTTATTGCCACTCTTTGTTGCCTGTCTTTGAACCAGTTTTTAGCCCATGTTAAAATCTTAAAGGCTAGTTGTGCATGTGGGACTTTGTCAAGCGCCTTGGAGAAATCCATTTACAACACATCCACTGGTAAGCCTTGGTCCATGTAGTCTGTTTCTGTTTCAAACGTGAGTAATTTTGTCAGACAGGATTTTCTTTCTATGAGACCGTGTTGTGATGCGTTAATAAGACTGTGTTCCGTCAGGTATTGGTTGACGGCATCCCTCAGAAATTTCTCAAGAAGAATTTGCATATACTGTATGTGATGTTAAGTTCTCTGCTGTATTTTTCCTACCTTTATTATATACTGGGGTGACAGTATACAATTTCCAACCTTTAGATACTTTACCTTGATCTAGGGATTTCCTGGATAAGAGTGAGTGGGGTGCAAATCTCATTTGCCACCTCCTTTCTCACCCTGGTCTGTGCTCTGTCCATTCCAGGGGCTTTGAATTCTTTCAGGCTGGCTACTTTCCTTTTGATGATATTGTCTGTAATTATTATCTCTCTTAATTCATTTTCCAAGCTATACACTCTATAGGTACTGTCATTTTATCAATTGTCTCTCATGTGAATACTGATGCAAAGTATTCATTTAAGGTATCAGCTGTTTTTCTGTAATTAAATGCCAGGTAGCAATGTGTCCTCCTAATATTACTTATTAAGTAATTATTAGATGTTTTAATTACCTGTATGTTGGCCTGGCGAATTGGCTAGGAATTAACATACCTAGGTAGCATTGCTGAGCGTCGCATTCGAGCTATATCACAAAAACTGGTTTTTAGAAAAACGGCTTTTTCTGTCATTCTCGAGGGCCACTTTGTTTTTGTTCTTTAGAGGGTCGACAGTATCCTTGGCTTTCATTTTTTTGTCATATACATAAAGGGACTTGGGATTTTAATATTTGGGCCTAATTTCATCACAAAATGTTGTTTTGGTGATTTAATTTTCTGATTGGCCAAATTTAGGGCTCTTTTGTACACTACATAATAATCTTCATGCTGCCTTGTGCTTTGGTATTTCTTCCACATGAGGTATTTTCTCTTGCAAGCTTTCCTAGATCTGTGATTCATCTATCTGTTTTCCTGGGTATATGAGTACATTTCTCTTCTGTTAACTCTAGGATTCCCATGAAGTTATGCATTGATTCATATTTGGCTGCCTCCTCTCTACCGATTTCCTCAGTTAATTCTCTGGAGTTGTCTCTCATGAGCTGGTAATCTCCCTGGGTAAAGTCATAGTATTCCTTCTCAATAACTTTCTCTCGATTATCAAAAATTTTATTCTATCTTAGTACTGTATGTAGTGGTCCCTGGTCGGAGTAGGTTTCTCCCTGATGTAGACCTTGTCTACCATAGTCTCCTTATTCATCAAGAACTAATTCTAGAATGTTATCTCCCCTCATGGGTTCCGACATATGTTGTGTGAGGAATGAGTCTTGAATGAGATCAAGGAATTCTCCCTTTTCTTGTGTGGTAAGATTCAGCCAGTCTATTGTCTCATGATTAAAATCTCCCATGATGAGGGCTTGTGCTCGAAATGCTGTCTGGATGATTATGGAGATCTGCAGCTGAGTCAGCCCCGTAGCACACACCTACTGTCAGCTTGATTTTGTTTTGAGCTATCAAATCGCATCAAATTGGTTCGGATGGTCCTACAGTCAGTTCTGCTATAACGCGATAGTTGTGTTCTTGTAAAACATCGTGTTATAGAAATTCGTGTAATAGAAATAACAGGGCTTATGGAGAAAATAGAGTTAGGTGCAGATAACTACTCGAAATCGAAAAAAAATTTAGTAGTTAGCCTAACACAAAGGATAGCACAGTCTAAATAAATGTTACATTCATATCTAATAATGAAATCATACAGTAAATGTAACACTTTACCTTGAAAAAATATGAATATAACTTGATGGGGGAGAAGGGTGATTTTGAGGTAGATAACATCGAGCTTCTCTTCAAGGGTTATAGCCTTTCTTTTACGATCATCACCGGGAATGCGATCACCAGAACGCTTCTTGAAGATATTCTTCTTTACCATATTCACAGTTAATACCACAAAATTGGAGAAATATAAAGCAAAAATCGCGTTACAGCAAACAAGCGTTCGCGTTATACAAATATCGTTCCTCTATTCATAAATCGCGTTAGAGTCAATTCGTGTTGTCAAATCACGCGTTATAGCAGAACTCACTGTATTTCATTTAGCTTGTCATTAATGGTTGCTGTCAAGTGTTCCTTG
This sequence comes from Homarus gammarus, assembly GCA_958450375.1. Taxonomy (NCBI): domain Eukaryota; kingdom Metazoa; phylum Arthropoda; class Malacostraca; order Decapoda; family Nephropidae; genus Homarus; species Homarus gammarus. The sequence goes on from CAUDMG010003944.1 coordinate 153,229, forward strand.
ACATACAGTTGTACACCACCACCTCTTGTGGCCTTGTCTTTTCTAAATGGTGGATGATTTCCTGTGACACATCTTCTCGACCTCAGGACTCTCTAATTCTAATGATATCTGGTTGTTGTGTCTCCATATATGTTCTCAATACATCAGTTTTACTAACTAGACTTCTTGCATTTTGTACCAACACTTGATTGGCCCTGTTTCTAGAACTCCTTTTTGAAGACTGTGACTCTATGGCATTTGTTCACTCAGGGTTAGTATTATTACTGCACTATACTGTACTGTGTATCATCTACTCCACTTCCTTAGTCATGTTCCTCTATTATGTGTCATTTTAATCTTAACTTATCCACTTTACCATAATCATTCATTTTGTTAATGTTACATCAGTACCTGCACATAACAGAAGTGAAACATTAATATATTCTTTAAACATGATGAATTAATGTAAAGTTGTATGATTATCTTACTGAAAAAGTATCTATCAATTTATCAACCTCACAATATGAACAGAATGAGTAACATGAGATTTGTTGAGCAGATCACTGTGTAATGAATAATTTGAGAACTGTTAGTGTACAGTACAAAAGTATGTGATTAAGCCAGTAACCTGCTCACTTTATTACTAAATGGTGTTATACAAAAAGTTTAAAGTCTGTACTAACTGACTTTACTCTCACATCCACCTTTGACTTCCAACATTGCAGTAGAAAGTCACACAGCTTAAGGGTGATGGTCCTCAGGTAGTTTGGAGGTGTTGCACTCTCTTGGAAAGCTTTGTAAATCAAAGCAAAACTGATCAATGTGATGAATGTAGTGGGAATTTTTTTCTCAACTTTTTTCGGATGAATTGTTCAATGTAATTAATAATATTCCAGTGAATTATCGAAGTTCTATGCATTAACAACTGTGACTGTGACCTCCTCGTTTTCACTTCATTGATTTACTTTTGTGTATATGTGTTGAATTGTCATAAATATATGTAATTTAAAAAGTAGATCCACTGATTTAAAGTTTTTGTCTTTAATAATGGATAATACAGTCAAGTGGGAATTGCACAAACGTTCAGTATGATGTTTTAAAATGTAGCCACTATCCCAGTATTCATATGATGCTTGCTTTTAATGTATTGTAATAAGTGTAATAATTGTTTATTGTTTGGTGATGATGGATCATATTCACTGATCACTGTCTTCTGCCTCTCCCCCACAGCTCTATAGAGCCAACGGTGCCTCATCCTCTTCCCACGAGCTGGGAGATGTGAGGTGCTAGAGTTGAGGCTGCTGCTACTTACTATCACCTCCTCACACTCTTACCATACATCAGTACCACAACAAATACCTTATCTCTGCTGAGTACCACGGTGTCTTCAGTCATTGTTGTGTCATCCTTCCCACGTACTCGCGTCATAATGCCGAATGCAATGTAATTTTAGTCGTGACTGTGGCGACTGGGCTGGTTGTTTTTTAAGTCTTCCCCGAGTCTCTGAGATAAATCTGATGGAACAAATGAAGGGGTTTATCTTTGAATATTGTGTGTGTGAATCTTATCATAATATGAGATTCTGAAGATGGGTCTTTGTTTTTACTATCAATACTACAGGAAATTGTTTACCAGTTCAAACATCACTAAGGCTCAGGCAAGCCCATAATGTGACCTTCAACAGGTTATAGTTGACCAAGACTGGTTAAACAGATCCATGAAGGATATTTTTTCTAATGTTGATGTTTTAATGTACAGTACAGGTGATGTAAGGTATAGGTAGAGTATTTACACACATTAACCTTACTGATGACTCCAGCATCAAGAAGTCACACAAGCAAGGGATGGGTTACTTACTGAAGCACCTGGACCCCAATACCCTCTAAATGCTCAAGACTCAGTTTGTGCATGATCTATGACATAATATGCAGGTTCCTGGATATACAGTATAGAAAAGTAACCTTACATGATGACTATGAATGTGTATAATATTCACTAAATAACATTAATCATATGCATAAGATTATTATCATAAATTGCAGAATCATGACACTGGTGTTGGAAATAGTATTTTTAGTGCTAGTGAAGGGGTAGACTGCAACATTAGTGTGTAATCGGCATCACCTACAAGGAAAACTTGTGCTCAAGAAATCACAATATATTTCAGTATATTTCTGATCAAGAGAAGCATGTACTGAGTGATTTTTTTTTTGTGTTTAATACTTGAGACTTTGGACATGTTCTGTGTTGTGTGGTTTATGATAAGTATAGTGTGTATGTGACTGTTTTGATTCTGAAATAGAATTTTTGCAATGGAAGTTGTGACAATAATGATGTGTGTAGATTTTTGCATGCTCTATGGCTACTTCTCTTAGTGGAAGAACCATAATATTAGGATATGGTTGTCAAGAGATTGGGTACTCGATTTTACAAAAATCAGTTTTCTTATTGCTTTCATCGGTGATAGAAGTGTGTCAAGACTTCTGTGGTGTTCAACTTTTAATAACTAAAGTTAAGTACAAGAAGAATGCCCAGGAGGAAGCTAGTATAAATTTTGTGTGTGTGCCATTGACAAATGATCTATTTTACTAGAGTAATGTAGGCACCTTGATTCTCCCCTGGAAGATATTTTTTTTGAAGATGTCATATTATCAAAATTTGTAATTTTGTCAAAGCATGTTGTCCTTCTGTGAATTACGTATTTTGTTTTTATTTAGACTTATTGCATGAATATGTACAGTCTGTAGATGTGAGCTAAATTACTGTGTAGTGGACACAACTGTGGATTTTTATCCATTATAAATAGTCGATCAAATTTTTGATAGGCATTTCCTTTATCAAATCTTGTTCAAAAAGTTAAATAGGTATGACCTTCCCAGTACTAAGTTACATGGTTTAGCATCATTGGGAAGTAATTTGTGAAAACTATCACCATCATTTGGTACAGTAACAGGTCTTACTGTAAATTTCATTCAAATTAACACTGTCTCTTCCTGGATAGGCTGAAAATATCTCAGCTTGGTAATACCTGTGTAATCTTTTCATTCGAACAATGAAGTTCCCAGTTATGTCTTGAAAATATATCATGAGTGGCATCTTTTCTGATCATATGTATTTATTATATTAATTAATGTTGAGTTAATGTTTTCATATCTAAGATTATTGGTGAAGGATACTTGTGAAAGTCTCAGGTACAAAATTAAGTCAGTCTGTAATGAGCACACAAGCCGTGTCTGTTATGTTACCGGTAACTGTACACTTCAATAGTCTGGACATGAAGCTAAAGGTAGATATTCTCCTTTAAAAGAGGTTTTCTGTATAGCTGGTGGGGAGCGGAAACTGTTACCAATTTTTTCACAGCATATTATTTTACTTTTATCATCCTCAAATCAATTTACTTGTCAATTTAATTATTTTTTACATCTCAAACTCACCAGCAGCAAGTACCATACTGATCTTACAATTAAGCTGATTGTAGTGTTTTGGTAATCAACATTACACTCATGATAACCTGAATATTATTTTCAACACAGCAAGAACTAAAGAAAATAACACTGCTAGTTTTTTACTACCATTTCAACCCATGTAATAAGTCATGTTTACTGTGAATGGAAAAAGGAAGCTATGATGCAGATATGGAAACAATTATGAGATTCTGTCACTTGAAATTACACTTACCATTAAGAGGTATTGTAGTACAGTATTTGAATTTGAACTCTTCTTCATATGTTCTAAATCTAAATACTGTAGTTGAAAGAGTTATTGATCAGAATTGTATGATGTAGAAGTTAATGTAAACATCTGGTAATAGAAATACACTGCACTCTATCCTCTTTGCCACCTTTTGGTTTACTAATAGGTTAGGGGGTCAATCAGTTCTCTACTGTACAGTGTTATATAATTGACTATAGAGTAACTTTTTTCATCCATTTTTTAACTCCAAGTTATTCCCTGCAACACTAAGGGATGGCTAAAGTATGGAGCAAACACAGACTCTTCCTTCATTTATTTTCATTCAATCATTCATTCCTATTGCTGTAACAAATTATGGTACTTCTACTATGGTATAGTATATAGTGCTGTACCCATTTCACAACATACTGTACTTAAATAATTGCACTCGAATCCTTAGCAAAACAAGCTTGCAATGACAGTAAATAATCCTGATTTAGTCATGTTATTTCAGTCACAAATTCAAAAGATAACTCAAATTTTGATAAAAGTTTTGGGCATCACATATTCCAGTTACAGTACAGTACTTTTGCTATAAACACAGGATTGAAACTTCAGCCATGTTTGTAGTTTATGGGACATTGGTTTCTTTATTTTGGTAGTGATATTGGTGCATTTCTAGTACAGGTAGTGGCAGTGATAATACCTGTACCTGTAGTAGTAGTATTGCTATTGGTAGTGTAGTACAATAGTGGTAGTGACTTTAGCAGCGGTGCTGATATAAAGCAAGTGCTGGTATTCTATATTAAATCTTTAGCTCTTCTGTTTATCATGTGTACATTTATTTATTAATTTTGTTTTTGTTGATTGGTACTTAGAACTTTTCGGATTGTACTATAATGAATAGTTTTCAGTACTTTGCTAGCACACTACAAGGTTTGAGTCATATGCCAATCTTGTTTTGTTCTCTAGTCACTTCTCTTATATCAATATGATGTGATTTTCTCATCACCTGATGGTAGCCTCATGCCTTAGTACATGGCTCCACCTCAGAAAACCCCAGAACTTTCAACTCCTGGTCACACCAAAGCTGTCAACTTAGGCCTGACCAGGGGTTGACAACTGTGGTCTGATTACATGATGACAGTGCTGTATTGAGGCTCACCTCACCTGCTTGTGCTTTCTTATATCTATATGTAGTTCTTTTGATCAAAGCTGAAAAAGTAAAAGATTTAATCACTCAAGAAATTAATATGCTGAATATGTTATGATTCAATCATTGTTTATAAATATACGAGAAGTGTGTTTTTTTATCAATTCACGAGCACTACACTGCATTACAGCTCCCAGTCATTTTTCCTCTTCATAAACACACTAACCATGGTAACAAACTTGTACAACTCCTTCACCTCTTCTTCTTGGACTCATCATTGTATAAGCAATACATGTATTGTAAATTCCCAATCTCAGCAGATACATTAAAATATACAGTAATATTTTTTACTGGATTCCCACATTACGAGAAACTGCTGTGAAGGTAACACCAGTAAGACACCAAACTCTTTTGGGAAAGATATTTTTGGAAATTTTGCATTCCTCCATGTCGGCATATCACTTTGAGTGTACATTTATAAAGCTGAATTCTGAAAAACTTCATATCATTACTTAATACCCTAGATATGAGCCTTCCTACATTAAGACGTTTACTGTACTTGAACTTGTGGTGAGAGTCATGTTAGAGATATTAACAAATGAAGATGAGATTTGATAATATAGCCATATGTATTCTGATTCCAACACTTAGATATGAGGAGGAAATGGCATATCTTCAGTATATAAAAGCAGCAAGAGATCATCTTTTTAGTTCTTCCAGTCTCGAAAGTGGTGAATGCATAATGTTCATGTAAATAGTCGCTCTGATTTTGCAATTAAATTAATATCGGTCTTTATTCATTCACTATGTAGACAAACACAGATGTAGTGATAGTGATACCCCTTCACTCTACAAATACCTAATCAATTATTGTACCTGGTGCATTTTAGTTCATACAGTATTTAATTAATTTAATTTGCGGATATGCAGATACCTCTAGCTTTTATATTCCTAGATGAGGACAAAGAGAATGTACTAGTTGCATGTTTATCCACTCACTTGCAACATTATGAGTGTGTGTTGGTTGTGGTTTCTTTACTCTTTAGTAACTGTGTGTATATAAAAGCAGCATGTGTTCCCTACTGTGTTTGCCTGTTGTGTGACAGTTCAGTATAGAGAACGGCAGGAAGCATTGCCCACTGCACAGTGGCGTCACCTAATGTATAGGAGTGTTGTGTTCTTCCCTAATCACAAATGCCAAGGAAACTGGTGCTATTTACTTTGTATAGTAAGCACAAAGGTTTACAGAATTGAGCATTTTAAGTGCACATAACACATGTTGTAGGACTCGTCAGAGATAAATATATAAATACCGTATATATAATGTAACGATTTATAGTTAATTACTGCAGCAACCTTAGAAGACTAAACTATTTGTACAATTGTAAATAGTTAATAGTGTAACACCTGTTTGCATTATGAGTGAAGTATTATAGAGAGAATTTGCACATTTTGTATTAACTTTTACAAAAAATATAGAAGCACTTAAGTCCTTACTCTGTGTCTTGAACACTTTGTCTTTGTTTTAGTTCATTTGTTTCTTTCTTTGCAGCCTTTGCAAATGCAACACATATTGTACATCATTTAAGTAAGGTTGCCCCTTGTGTGTAGAGGGTTTTATTTCTCAAAATATCTTGTACAGTATTGTAATTATAATTTGCACTGTTTGAACATATGGTCATATGATTTTTTTTATTTGCTTATCTCCTCTGGGTTGTAAATATTGTATGCAGTTCCTCTTTATATTGATCATGCAACATGGTTTTCCAATTTATCTCACTACTAACTATGTTGTGAGTAAATAAATTTTGTATGGTATGTCAAGAAATTAATTTTAATTTTATGATTTGCTTCACATGAATATATTTTTAATGTCTTGAAGTAACTAGAAGCTTTCTTTAGCTATTGCTGTAAATGTATTGTTAATGAGTATAATTCTTAAATAAACATACTGTGTTTTCTGTACATCCATCTCCACCCTCATTTCTTCCTTTTTTTCCTTAATTGTAATACAGTACAATACCTTTGATTTTCCTCACTAACCTTCATTGGTTCTCTCTCATCAATAAATCTTCTCCTGACCTGCTTATCTGACCCTGCAATCCTTTTGTGAATACAGTACTGTATATATAAGATATGAATGTATTTCTTAATACTTAAATAAGATGTCATAGTACAGTATTTAATTTTAAATAATAATTTGGTGGAATAATGACATAAATCACTGTGCATGCCTATTGATTATAGAGAATTTTTAAAAAAATTGGAATGTAAAATTGCTATACAGGTATGTTCGTAGTTCATGTGTATGACATAATGATTACAATATAGACATTTATAAACAGGATATATTTGCCTTCTTCATTGTTTACTTGGAGACCAGCACAGCTGATTTACAGGCATTATTTGCATAACTAGTCACTTTCTGACTCCATCTACCTCTTACAGGGAATTCCCTGTTAACAAATGCAACTATATAAACCACAGATATAGCCTTGCTTGCATTACCAGAAAATGTTTAAGAGTAGGTCTTGTAATTTATTTTATTCTACATTGTACAATTCTTTTATTAAATATTTAAGATTAATTTCAAGATAAGAAATGTATATCATATATTTTCAAAGATAGTATATGGTGAGTTGTTTCTTCGTCTTGTTATATGTTTTATAAGATGATCTGTCATAACTTTACTCAAAATACCAACATTTGGAGTACTGCAGCATAAGGTGACATATCACCCATCATTATCAAAGCTGAACGGGTCCAAATTATCATTTTAGCAACTAAAAGGTCCCTTCCAGGTACCTGTGGTTGGCCCTTCTGCTCCCTTTTTATTGATATTGGTAAATTAGATACCCCACTTGGCATTAGGGCACACTACGCTCTCATGCTGGTCATTTTGAGGTGCAGCAGTTCAGGGTTCCATTTGCTAGTACTGTATATGTGGAAGGTCCCCACTAGCCACATAAGGTAACCCTTGTGAGCATTACCTAACTCTTAGTAACTCTCCAGAAATCTATATTGAAAAGTAATAGCATCTTACCCTATACAGTACTGAGAAGTAGTAGAATACTTGGAAAACTGGACTTATTTGGTCTCCTCTGGTCACATGTACGGTAACTGCCCTAGTTTCTCCGCTAGGTGTAAGTGGCAGACCCAATGAGCTACCAGTTAAACATTGTTCACGTCCCCTCATTTTTCTCAGTAGGCATTAGTGAGTCTGCCTGTAGGTCCTGGGTGGAGATGGTAAAATACACTCACACTGAGCATCACTGCCATGGCTGGCGGCACAGTGCCGTCTGGCTCCTACAAACAGTGTGGGCAGTGAGACACAGTACACACCCTTTGCTCTTAGTACCCACAGTTGTTACCACAAAATCCTTTTATGGACATTTAGTATTCCGAGTGTATATGCTTACAATGGATGCAGTTAGTCTGTATTCTACTTTTTAGCCAGCTAGTAGATTGTATCATTAGAATTTATTTTCCAAGCATATGTCGGAGTCTTTTTAAATACAAGCTATAGTTGAAGACCTGTGTCTTTCAAGAGAACATGTAGATATTTGGTCTTGAAAGCATCTACTGATTAATTGTTTGTACATATGACAGACTATATATATATCCTTGATTACTGTGTGATGTGTTCAACCAGAATCAAAAAAATTTATGAACTTGCGCCCGGAATGTGTAGAAGCAGAAGGGTCCGTCTTGTTACACTGCCATGTATAGCATAATGTTTGGTTTACCTGTTCACATTGTCAGTATTCTTTATACTAAAATGGCTACAAGTGTGGCAAGCATATACTGTATAGTGGAGGCATAATCGGTATACATAAAAAGGAAGTGGTGTATGTGTACTGTACTAGCAAACTGATCTACACATAAAGGGGATGTAGATATGTGTTTAAGGAGAAAGTGAACTCCACATCAGGGGAGGTGGGATGCATGAATTTTATCCTAGGAAGATGCTAAAACAAAGATTGGGTTGATAATTTAGGAACAGATAAAATGTGGTTTACAAGTGTGAGTGTACTGTATATAGGGGGAAGGTGTTTTGGTCTACTTGTTAAGAAAGTGCATACATACAATACAGTCATTCACATAAGAAGGGTAAAGGGAAGTCACAGACGGTTGATCAAGGACCAAAATTATTATTATTTGAGTTGGTGGTCCACAAAGTAAACAAACTATTTTTTATCAGGATATTTGTTTAAAAGTGTGAGGTGGGAATTGTTTAGTTGGGCTTTCTCATCAGTATAACAATATAATGTGTATCTCAAATGGATATGGGGAGAATTCTTGGACAGTCAACAGTGTCTGCTTGACCTGTCAGAAAATGTATCTAATTTTTCATGTTTATTGTGTTTATGTTACTCATTATCTGCTCCTTAGAGTATTATTCTGTGAGAACCAAGACTAACTACTTTCACATCTTTGAAACTGTACAGCAAATAATACCATTACTTATGCCTTAGTCTGGATACAACAGTACATATTGGTTTACCTTTAAGCTTAATTGAACTTGTCCTCAGACAACAAAGAAGCACAACATAGGTTAGAATAGAATGAACTAAACAAGATACTTTGTTGTTTATGTAACTTGTGTATGTTTTTGCAGTTTTTTAAGGTAGATATGTGCATAACATTTATATTTCACTGAATATTGATTTATAGGAATTTTATTTGTCATTATTGTATCATATACATATTTAAAGTCTCAAAAGATGTTCATAAATGCAAAGAGTGACTAGTAGTTGCTCTCAAATGTTGGACAACAACATAGGAAAGTTCAACTGTTTAATTAGCTATTTAGGATTACAGAAATTGTTGTAAATGTGTAATTGTAAATTTTGAGCCTGACAATCTTGGGAATAAAGATTTCCTCAGTCTATGTGACTGTCACTGCAGTGAAGCTCACCAATTTTTTATCAACAGTGAGAGAATCCTTCAATGAATTTGTGTAAATAATGAATTCCAGAATTATAATAAGATTTTCTGTATAATACAAGTTAAAAAAAAATTACAGACAAATTTTCTAACTTGAAAATGAATTATTCTGTGACATGTGAGAGGTGAATTAAAGTACACTACGTACAGTATTTAGGACTGCCACTCACAACAAAACTCACGATTGCCATTCCTCAAGGAATTACCTCATTCTATACAGGATTAATGCAATCATATGTCCTTCATATGTACACTGTTAGGGTAATTATTTAGATTTGAATATTAATCTTTGAATTTGATTTCTGTTATTCATACTTTGAGTAAGGTAGACACATAGTTGATAAAACTTGATTAGACAATGCACTGTAATCTTTTAGAAAGAGGTTGCTTTCATGGAGAAGATGGCTGTTTGATCCCACACTGTATGGTCTTAACATCTTTAGGGTGAAGAAACAAAACAAACAGAGCTTCCTATCTTTTGTTTATTCCAAGGCAACGAGGACAAGAGTGTGAGAGCTCTCTTGTTTTCATTTTCCTCTGGACGTGAAGATATTAATTCTACAGTGCTGTACCATTAGTGATTTGGGATTTATGTATGAACTCACTCACTCACAAGTTAAGAGTCTTGAAAGGAATTTAATCCCTTTTGATGTTAGAGGATAAAGTTATTAAAACACTCCAAAGATAAAGCTACAGGGGGCAACATCTTATCTCTTTATTCTATTTTGTTGATTTTTGTGTTATTGTTCTTATGTGATCATTCATGTTGTTCATACTGTACCAGAAATACTTTACTATTCATTTCCTCTTTTCCTAATTGTTAATTTGTGCTCTACCTACAGTACGTGTTAATGGGCTCTTTGATCCACATGCTGATCTGTTAAGTGGCATCAAACTGAGGAATGAGTGTTGGAGAACTGCTAAAATCGAGTCCTGTAACTGAATAGCAAATTTATTTGATTTGCCAAACTTTAAAAAATAAATTCATTGAAAAATGGGATTTTCCAAGGAATTTATTTTATTTTTCACGTGGTGAATATTATTATTATTATTATTATTATTATTATTATTATTATTATTATTATTATTTTATTTTAATTCTGTACAATATTGCATTTTGTTCTAAATAGAAAATTTGTCTGTAGCAATACTGTACGGTACTTATTAGATTTTTTAAGCCATTTTTCCAGTTATGAGAATTACAAAAATCTGGAATTCTTTAATAAAAAAATAACATGAAATCATGATCAGTGAGTTACAGTACTTCAGCCTCTCCTATAGGGGTTTATATTATACAGTACTGTATAAGGGGTTTCAGTAAGTAGTTGTAATGTGTTAATACTGTATGTCTGGACAATTTACTTTAATTAAAAAAAGCTGTTGATACATTTAACTGATACTTAAAAAAAAATAATAATTCCAATCCTGTACATGACATAAATTGGAACATGTAATAACTGCAAAATTTTATTGCTTGATATTCGTAAATAAATTTAAAAAAGAAAAATGTTAAGAGAATGCACCAACACTTTCAGTTTTTGGAAGATAAGTTTCAAGTGCAGTACTTTTTTTCTTTTTCAGTTAGCCTTTCCTGACACACAGCACCATGGATCAATTAGCTGTGGGTAAGTTACTTTTTTCCACAATTTACTGAAACCCCTGTGTATAGTAGTAGGGGTCACACACCTGGTCAGTAGTAGAGGTAATAACACACCTGGTCAGTAGTAGAGGTAATAACACACCTGGTCAGTAGTAGAGGTAATAACACACCTGGTCAGTAGTGGAGGTAATAACACACCTGGTCAGTAGTGGAGGTAATAACACACCTGGTCAGTAGTAGAGGTAATAACACACCTGGTCAGTAGTGGGGTAATAACACACCTGGTCAGTAGTGGAGGTAATAACACACCTGGTCAGTAGCAGAGGTAATAACACACCTGGTCAGTAGTAGAGGTAATAACACACCTGGTCAGTAGTAGAGGTAATAACACACCTGGTCAGTAGTGGAGGTAATAACACACCTGGTCAGTAGCAGAGGTAATAACACACCTGGTCAGTAGTAGAGGTAATAACACACCTGGTCAGTAGTGGGGTAATAACACACCTGGTCAGTAGTGGAGGTAATAACACACCTGGTCAGTAGCAGAGGTAATAACACACCTGGTCAGTAGTAGAGGTAATAACACACCTGGTCAGTAGTAGAGGTAATAACACACCTGGTCAGTAGTGGAGGTAATAACACACCTGGTCAGTAGCAGAGGTAATAACACACCTGGTCAGTAGTGGAGGTAATAACACACCTGGTCAGTAGTAGAGGTAATAACACACCTGGTCAGTAGTAGAGGTAATAACACACCTGGTCAGTAGTAGAGGTAATAACACACCTGGTCAGTAGCAGAGGTAATAACACACCTGGTCAGTAGTAGAGGTAATAACACACCTGGTCAGTAGTGGAGGTAATAACACACCTGGTCAGTAGTAGGGGTCACACACCTGGTCAGTAGTAGAGGTAATAACACACCTGGTCAGTAGTGGAGGTAATAACACACCTGGTCAGTAGTAGGGGTCACACACCTGGTCAGTAGTAGAGGTAATAACACACCTGGTCAGTAGTAGAAGTAATAACACACCTGGTCAGTAGTGGAGGTAATAACACACCTGGTCAGTAGTAGGGGTCACACACCTGGTCAGTAGTGGAGGTAATAACACACCTGGTCAGTAGCAGAGGTAATAACACACCTGGTCAGTAGTGGAGGTAATAACACACCTGGTCAGTAGTAGAGGTAATAACACACCTGGTCAGTAGTAGAGGTAATAACACACCTGGTCAGTAGTAGAGGTAATAACACACCTGGTCAGTAGTGGAGGTAATAACACACCTGGTCAGTAGTGGAGGTAATAACACCTGGTCAGTAGTGGAGGTAATAACACACCTGGTCAGTAGTGGAGGTAATAACACACCTGGTCAGTAGTGGAGGTAATAACACCTGGTCAGTAGTGGAGGTAATAACACACCTGGTCAGTAGTAGAGGTAATAACACACCTGGTCAGTAGTAGAGGTAATAACACACCTGGTCAGTAGTAGAGGTAATAACACACCTGGTCAGTAGTAGAGGTAATAACACACCTGGTCAGTAGTGGAGGTAATAACACACCTGGTCAGTAGTGGAGGTAATAACACACCTGGTCAGTAGTGGAGGTAATAACACACCTGGTCAGTAGTAGAGGTAATAACACACCTGGTCAGTAGTAGAGGTAATAACACACCTGGTCAGTAGTAGAGGTAATAACACACCTGGTCAGTAGTGGAGGTAATAACACACCTGGTCAGTAGTAGAGGTAATAACACACCTGGTCAGTAGTGGAGGTAATAACACACCTGGTCAGTAGTAGAGGTAATAACACACCTGGTCAGTAGTAGAGGTAATAACACACCTGGTCAGTAGTAGAGGTCATAACACACCTGGTCAGTAGTAGAGGTCATAACACACCTGGTCAGTAGTGGAGGTCATAACACACCTGGTCAATAATGTAGTCTATATCATATGCACCTCTAATATATCCATCTAAAACTTAACTACCGGTAACTAGACTCAAATATCACCCAGGAAATGACCAGTTATTCTTGACCAAATGACAGAACTAGGCCATCAACGAACCATTCAGTTTGATGGGAATGTTTTTATTAATTATCAAAAATGTCAATTGTTGTTTTTTTTTTAATTTTTGTAATGTGAGTATAAAAAAAAAATGGCCACAAGACGAGTGAAATCGAGTGTGGTGAGCTGAGACCTATTGGAGCTCTCATCTGTGACCAGTGTTGTTGACCTCTTTAGTGTTCTCCCCCCCCCTCCTTCCTCCTGCTGATTGACCCCTCTTACTGACCTCTTCAACCCCCCCCTTTCCTTATTGACCTGCCCTCCCTTATTAACCTCGCCTCCCTCATTAACCTCCCCTCCCTTATTGATCTCCCCTCCCTTATTAGCCTCCCTTCCCTTATTAACCCCCCTTCCTTTATTAACCTCCTTTCCCTTATTGACCTCCCATTATTAAAAGCCTGTGCTACTGACCCTTCCCTTATTGACCTCCCTTCCCTTATTGACCTCCCATTTTTAAATGTCTGTGCTACTGACCTTTCTTGCTAGCCTCTCCAACCCCCCCCCCCCCCCGATGACTGACCCCTTTGCTGATCTCTTCACTCCTGCTGACTAGCCCCCCTTGTTGACCTCTCACCCCCCGTCCCTGGGTATAGCCTCCCTTCACATCCCTGCCCCAATCTATCTCTATGTAATGAACCCAACAAATTAGACCAAGCCCTACCTAACAAATTATGATGTAACATAATCTAACTTACTGTAGACTAATGTTACCAACCTTTACCTTGATATATGTTTTGACCCCACGTAACCTTCCTTAACCTAATCTGACATAACCTACAATAGTTCTGACCAAACCTAACCTACTCTAAAATGATTCTGACCTATTTGACCGACTCTAAAATACCTGTAATTTGACCTAATCTAACCTAAATAGGGTACAATACTTCAAACCTTGACCTGAATTAATTTAACTGAAGCTCATATACTAATTCATAACTTAACCTAAAGTAGTTCTAAAATATTATAACCTAATCTCACCTAACTTAGCAGGCATAATCCCGGAAGGTCTCTCTCCCCATCATGCTTCTTATTCCATGGAAACACAGACATAGTGGAACGCTGCCAACTGAATATTTCTACGACTGCCTTATTATTTTCATGCTTATTTTGTACCAGTTACGGTTTTGTACCTAACCACTGATTTTGTTTGACAACCATAGTGATTGTTGATGCATTAACCTCTTTTAAGTTATCTCATTCTGCAGTACATACAGTATATGAAATGTTCGATCGGCTGTGTTTGTGTCCGTGTTCATCCTTGGGGGAGAAAAGTCTAAGCCGGGCACAGCCACGTCATGAAGGTCACTGTTAGATAACCTCGACTGTTTTACTGCTGAACTGTTTCATGAGATTCACAAGTTTGTCACATAAATCCATACAAGACAACAGTTGTAAATGTAAGTAACAGATTTTTGTACAGTGTACAGCTCCGTTTTGTATTTTCAAAATGTTCTCAATATATCTTTGTTGTGAACAGTGTTGCTGTGTGTTTTATTGGTTCATCCTATAATAGGCTTAGTTTAGTAGTAAAAATAGGTTTTTGTTCTCAGGAGCATGAAACATAAATAATGATGGTGGTGGTATGAGTGATAACTACTGAACTAAACTTGGACCTAGTGGTAGTCACGCAGCTGAAAGCTAGGCTAGGTGAGGATCGCGGTAAATCAAAGGTAGTGGTGGTGGTGAAGCAAGTGGAGCGTGGGAGCAGCCAGCTGCTGGCCTGTCAGACCTTCCCGTGCCCACCTACCACGACCAGCCAACCTCTTCATCAGAGATTTGCACCTGATTTCCCTGAATACTGCAGTTCCTTACAAATCTAGCAATTAAAGAAGCATTACTTCCCAGATTTTTTCTTATGTGAATCCAGAGAATTATCGGATGAAAGGTATTGAGAACAATAGAATTAACCTGGCAATTGAATGTTAATGATTGAACGGTAACAAGCTTAATTGAGACTATTTAGTGCATATTGATACATATACGGTATGTGTATTTAAGAATATTGATGCCGCTTGATTTTTATTTTTCATATAAAACTAAACTCATTTTTCATAAACGACATGGACGGCCAAGAGTGACTGGCTGTGTACTTAAACGTTCCGGCCAGCAAGTAGACAAACATGTATTATTCTTCACTACCAGCTAAAACACACACAGATTTGGAAAGGAACACGAATCGCCTTCATCACTAGTCATGTGCGAACTTCAACAGATCTGATAGTAAGTGAATTGATTTTATACCAGCAAGAATAAACCATTAATACATAGTGTAACTTGTGTATTGCTGGCAGTCCGAGTAGAAGGTAATAAATATGTACTCGTAGCTAAGTATCAACACATATGAACAAATTTGGACTAGTAAATGTCAAATATGAACTAACTACTATAAGGAGACGAGTTTGAAATGATTAGTAACAGTATGAACTAATGAGGACTAATAAAGGTTAAACCTGACTATTAGTTTGAACTAATTACTATTGCTAGAAGCCAAGTATGAAATAATTAGTATCTGAGTAGTAACTAATTGGGACCAGTAAAAGCCAAGTACCAGTATGAGCAACTTACCACTAGCTGAGGGCCTGTATAACACAATTAGCACGAGTAAAAATACAATAATTATAGGTAACTCAGATTAAAGTAGCCTAGTATTGACTTATACTAACACTCATGAATTAATGTATAAAAGACGTCTTTTTTTGTTAATTTGTACCACTAGACACCTCATGGTAAATTATTGGCCAGTCAATTTTAGATTCTGTATTAATAAATCTGTATGTGAGGGTCAGATAATTGACAAATATTAAACAGAAGCAGTGAATATCAAAACAGCCCAATTCTGTATTAACCTCTTGAACAGATTCCATACGAAGCTCACAGGCGAGTAAATAGTAAATCATGCTCTATATTAAAGGTAGTTTCGGAGAGATACGAAATTGAGACGAACAAGAAGCGAGAATATACTAATTACGACTAGGGAAGGTGAAAGCCATGTTTGGTTACGGGTGGGCAGATTAGGACTATCCTAGTGTGTCCAGCGAGACCACCTGCTGCTGCGGCTCCCTCACCCCACCACCCACACACACCTGTGGCTAGTGCTGACGACCTCCTGTTATTGCTGACACTAGTGGGCTGTGATGATGAACTCCACGTTATGACCACTGATAGATGTGTCATTAATGTCCAGGGGCGGTGTTATGACCACTGATAGATGTGTCATTAATGTCCAGGGGCGGTGTTATGACCACTGATAGATGTGTCATTAATGTCCAGGGGCGGTGTTATGACCACTGATAGATGTGTCATTAATGTCCAGGGGCGGTGTTATGACCACTGATAGATGTGTCATTAATGTCCTGGGACGGTGTTATGACCACTGATAGATGTGTCATTAATGTCAGGGACGATGTTATGACCACTGATAGATGTGTCATTAATGTCCAGGGGCGGTGTTATGACCACTGATAGATGTGTCATTAATGGCAGGGACGGTGTTATGACCACTGATAGATGTGTCATTAATGTCAGGGACGGTGTTATGGCCACTAACCCATGCGTCTTATTTGTTAATGGGGTGGCTTAGATGAGTACACCTTCCCACCATTACTCTTGTGAATAATTGTCTAATTATATCTATTTTAACTATATTTGCAACAGCCTAAACTAGCCTTGTGAAATTGTCAAGTTGGATTTGTTCAGCAGGGGCGAAAATCCCCGCGTTATACTATAATTTAAAGAAAAAGCTGAGTAAATAGTTTTAACTCCAATCCTCGTCTCCATTTGTCAGGTGTAGATCAGTATTGCCAAAACTCTCCTGAAGAGGAAGAAAGGGGGAGAGAACTAAATGATGAGGGGGAGATGAGGGGGGTGACCACATTAGGAAGTTACAGTACTCTCTCAAGGCCCCAAAGCTTAAGGGCCCCGGGCAGACAAAGGGCGATAATTTCTTTAAATAAAATGTATAGGCTCCAGTTCATTTTTTATTTTTTTTTACCCCCTCTCCGTGTTCCCACTCGATTGACAACTTTGGCGAGAACAGTTAATGAATGGTACTTTGGGTCATTTAACGGCCTTTTTGACATTTATATTCGATTAGCCACAAACTTCTAGTTGAAGATCGCCACGGCTATTTTCGTTAGCGAAACCTCATTTTAATACTACTAATAAATACCGTGTTGTTATTTATTAACTTTAATGTCTTTTTAGAGATAAAATAATAATGAAGAGTTGTATTGGCCATTTCCTTTACCCTCGCGCTGTTCATCTGCTTCGACGGCGGTGTTTGTTTACCATACGAGTTGTGAACAGTAAACAGTTTCTGACAAGTATAGGTGAGTGCTGTTGACCTCTCCAGTGTTCCCCATTTCAAGTGATATTTACAGCGATATGCTTATCATATTTAACAAGTAATGCCATTATCGAGTCACTAAAAGGAAATGAGTATGTACTATTGCGTAACTATAGAGGAATAACTGTGACGAAATACATCAACAAGGTACCTGTAATATTTGCGCCTAGCCTACCTCCCAGTGCCACTTATGACTTACAGAAATAACGTAGCTATGTTTCGAGTTAATAAAACGCGATTTTTCTCCCACTTCATTGCATTTTTGTTAGTTTCTGATTATTCTTTGACATTTAGAAAACGTACAGATAACCTGTTTGAAATGAGTTAAATGATCTCTACGTGGGTAAATAATAGCCATACTGAAAATTACATGACGTTGAAATTTGGCTTCGTTGTCTCGGCACATGGTTCGGGGTTGTTATATGAGGGGTTCAGAGTTAGCTCGATACAGGTTTTGGAACTTAGGTGGGTGTTGTGCAGAGGACGTTTTTGCGGTGTTTGTGAACCTAAAAGTCGTGTCCTGTCAACTTTGAACCGTTGGTCTTACATATAATATACAAAATCCGGGTTGGTTGGAAGGTTTGCATGAATTTCTAACTTCTGACACTATAAACTCTCTGACACACATGTGCACGTCACTTAAAGGTTCTAAACACACCGTATCGTGCAAACTAAACCCCCTGATTATTACTCTGATTATTACTCGTTAAGGGTAAGCCAGAGACCAGAGAACACATCGGGACTGAGAGCAGCCTTGCGAACCCAACAACCAAACAAGGCCGTGAGTGATGACATGATAGAAAACGATAACCTTTGTTGATTGTGTGTTTGAGTCGAGGTAGACTATTGTTCTCTGGCCCCCGAGTCATGTAGCGGTGAGGAGTTAATGTAGGGAGGGTTAAAGTTCTTATTAGTTAACTTTGGGCTACGTAGTGTACCAAATATTTGGCTAGTAATTGATAATCACACTTAAATTTGGTTAAGATTAGTATTATACTGTACTCTCGTGTATCCACAAATCTTAGAAAATCGAGTTATTGGAGTTCTTAGAGAGATTATATAACTTGATGTGTTGACGTTTTGGTAATTATTTACGACCTCACAGCCTCTGATTTTTCATATAAAACATTTAATAACGTCGCAATTTCATTGTGTTTTATAGTGGACACTGTCGTGGTTACTTTGTGGCAAATGTGTTAAAAGGTGCTTTATTTAAAAGTTCAAATTAACGTAACCTGACCTGACCTTAACCTTAGTCTAACCTTAAACTAACCTAACCTAGCATAACTTAACACCTGCCGTGGGTGAACTTACTGAGAGGGGGGAAGCGGCTGTGAAGTCCTCCATATTACCCTATGTTTTAGTCTCTGAACCAGTTAGGAAGACAGATTTCTCTACCAAGGCCTACTTGAAATTATGATTTTGTCACCTTACCAGACTAACAGATATGGGTATGTGGATGAGAGCGAAAATATGGGGCTAAAGTAAGGAAAACAAAGTCCAAATCAGTAACAGTAAAGTCGTGTTGAGTTACAAGGGTTCAGGACTACCTAGTTATAGTTGATGATCGTTGTTTTTCAATATAAATCGCGTCTGAATAACAAACAAATACTTGATATTTAAACAAAAGAGTAAAGGTAGATGTTAAAATCCAAATCCACCATATCTCCTTTACTCCACAACCCATAACTAGATGATGCATGGAGCAGCCAAAATTTTGAAGGGAATTTTGTTTCTACCATCGTATAGCCGTGTCAGGGTCATACTGAGCTTTAGTTAATTTGATTGACTCGTGACATTTCAAAACGCAGTTGTTAACATTTTAAAATATAATTTAATCAGGAAAAATCAAGTCATCCGCCTAGTTATAAGAGAGTATCATAAAACACGAGGCTTTTTGCTGTACGATGCGGGAGTTTGTTTCCCCTTAAGTCAGAGTCAAAGGTCAAAAACTTTTATACTGTAGTGCGCCAACTTTGTATCCCGTTACTCTAAACCTTCAGAAAAATACAGCATAGATACGAGGCTATACGACGTTACTCATGCCCAACCTAACTTAACCTAACCTTACTTTAACTAACCTAAACTAACCTAACCTAACCTAATTTAACCCAAAAAACAAATTAAGGTTGTAGGCAAAGGACCCCTCCCAGAAGGATTCAGAGATGGATTACATTTCCTGGTCCCACATACTAAACCTATTCAAAGTAATGACTGTCACTAATGAGTAGCAATGTAAACTATAAATTCCAGATAAATTTCGACCCTGAGTTCGCCGTACAACAAATGTCTTGTACAGTATTACGTTATCTAGTTTTCTAACACTTGTCGGTACTGTATTAGGATGCAAGGGGCTTTACAACTAGGGAACAAAACCACCAGGAAAAGTGTCTAAACTCCAACCTAAATTATATGTCCTTAATAAGAAATCACACTTGTGGAGTTGACACGAGTTCGAGGTATATTATGTGGCGTTATATTTGCAGATCATCAATAGTTATTCACCTTTACTTGCGGCTGGCTGTAGGCAGGGTGTTTTGCCTTATTGTTTCGTTCTTCTGCTAAGATAATTATATTTTATTTTGAGGTGCGAGATAATATTCATCCCACGAACCTTGGTGAATCTGGACCCTGATATTAAACATTTTTGTCATCTGTGTTTGATGATTAAGCGACTGACACCGACATGGCACCAGTAAATATTTTTATAATTCACATGGAAGTTAATTGTTAGGGTGTATTTTACTGTTCATGGGGATATTAATAATTAAGTTCTATTAAGGGAGAGCCTATACATATTGTATCGTTGAGGCTAGGATAGAAATGTTTGAGTTTGGTTATTAGATTACTTTGATATAGCTGTGTTCAGATTTGGAGATCAACGTATTTTTAATCTTTGTTCTTGTATTATTACTCATGTTGCATGCAGACACCTGACTTGCTTTCAGTGTGTGTGTGTAAAACAACTTTATATATTAAGGATAGGAAAATTTCTCGTCGAAGTGATGAGATATGAACAGAACAGCTGACAGACTGAAGAACAAAACAATGCAAATAAAACATGGAAATAAAGACGATTAGTTTTGCACGTGGGTGGTGAGGGTAACGCGGGGCGCACCAGGCAGTGAGTGAACCGCCACAACAACCAGACCTATGAAGCACTGTTGTCTGCTCAGGTCTTCCCCGGGTAAGAACGGCAGCGGAGTCGTAGCGGACGCAAGTAAACATTGAATAAATAATACACAGACTAACTAGACTTACTGCGTGTAGGGCTCACGTTGGAAATTGTGATTGTCTATTTTATACTTATTTTTCTTCTTTCTGTTTGTGCCTGTTTGATTGTTTCTCTCTGGCCACGGACGGCAGAAGGTGAATAGCTGGTGTTTTGTGGGTCCTCGATCACGTTCAAATCGGTTTGTTTGAGTTATTTGCGTTTTTATTTATTTTCGTGTCTGTACTTATTCTTCTGTGTGATCGATTGTTTCTCTTGGAAGGCTGGTAAGGGTAAGCGAAAAGGTTAGGAAGCATATTTATAACGCTTAGCGGTATAAAGCGACTACCACTCAAGGTGCTGTCCAATGCTGTCTCTTCTGGAATTGTTGTTAATATCAGCCCGTTTGACTCAACCATTCACCAGCATTCTCTTGCCTACCATATAAATAGATTGTGAATCAGAAATATTTACAATCATTATCAATTTCATTGTTGACCTACCGGCCATACATTACCATCCGTGTTTCTGTTCACATCTTAGCCATCGATGTGTTAGAAAATTTCCCAGAGAGAGCGATTAAGTTTTGGCGTGCGCAGTTATGCTAGGATTCCATATATGCGTTTGCAGTATGCGTTTCGCTGAATTGCCTTGGAAAACGGACACATCTGTTTTCATTTGCAGTTGAATATTCTGTCTTAGTGAGAACTGGACAGGAAAGATGGCTCTCAGTGCATTGAATCTACGACGCTATTTATATGAACAGGATGATTTGCTGTTAATTATCCTGGGTTTGTATAAGGTCATGCGCAAAGGGAAAACTGTCAAGGAAACATAGATGGTGGGTGCATAAACTGCTGCTGAATCGGTCCAAATTTAGAGCCTACAATATTTGGGTAAAAGAGCTAAGCTTGAATAAAGAAAAGATCGAATAATATTTTGCTGGGTGAGGACAGCACGTGTATGAAACAGGAACTAATGACGTCTGTGTGGGATTCCATTGTCCGTTTCCATGCGGTTGCGTTTTCAATCGCTACAGAGATCTATTGAAATGTACCGCAGACGTATAACGCTAACGCTACCGTGCTAATGGAAACAACCGTGGTCATTTCAATATAAGCTATTTTTGGCGCTAACGCTACCGCTACCTCGTGAATGGAATCCTAGCTTTATAATTTGCCTCTGTGTGTACTCAGCACTGTACTACCTGACTCTAACCTTAACTTACCCCTTAACCTAATCTAATTTAACCCTAACATAACATATTTAACACCCCCCTCTTAACCTACTTCCAGCCTCACTCCTTAGCATAACTCATATTGACCTAACCTGCCCTAACTCAATCTAACGTGACCTGTCCATAACTTTTTATACTCCTAACATAACCTAAGGTAGTCTAACAGGCCTCGAGCACAGGGTTACTCAATTATTATCTGTAATTCCAGTCACACAATTTACTTTGGTGGCAAAGGGCCGGATAAACGGCCTCATGCATATGATCTAAAAATGTGTTGCCAATGAAAATGAATTAAAACATGAACTAATTCCCTGTGAAAAATAACGAGGTCTTGGTCGGGTCAACAGTACCAGTATAACCCTGGGGGATGAATAAAATCATGAACTACCGGTAATTCACAGTAACAATAAAACACTGCTGGTCATGGTATGTACTGTGGGCATTTCATTAACTGATTAATCATTATTAGGGCGAAGATTGACACTTTGTGCTTCTTGCTAGTTTTCTGAACTCTGGTGTCATAGCTAGTCTAAGACAATGATGGTGTTCATTAGTGATGTTGGAGCGGTATTTGTTCTTTACTAAATTCATGTTGACAAGTATTGGGCGTGTACTGTAATTTTAAAAGTATTCATTACCGTATTTTTAATAAATTGCTTTAGTGTATTTTTTATTGATGTTGGTATTCGTAAATACATCTGTTTGTTTGTTTACATTGAGCGGTCTGTTTACAATTGACTAACTCTGAAACACTGGCCCGCTACTTCTCTACGCGTGTGTGACAGTTCTCAGAAAAATTACAATCTTTAGAAAATTGATGGAAGCAAATGGCAGAAAAAGTGCTAGTGTGGCGTCGCCTTAAGCATAACAAGGCATTGTTTGTTTACCGCTAGATATTCTGGGTCAAAGATGGGGTCTTTTTCGCGGATGTGCGTGTAGTATTGTATGAAGACAACGATATTGATGGCTGCTCTCACATAACAAGTGGATGGATGGCGGGGTGAAGTAATTGTTAGGCGACACATCTAAGCTCTTGACAACATCTCGGCACGTCTCTTGGCTTACTGGTGACCGACTGACGCATTCACTTGGCTTCCAGGCTAAGGCTGAGTAACTATAGAAACAAACTCAACGTCATTAAAAGTTTTGTGTATACGTAATTTGATATTGTATTCGAATTGAAGCCGAGAATGTTAGGAGCTTCAGAGTGGTCGGTGTGACAATTCAAAAGTTGAACTGTGTAGACTATTCACAGACTGAGAACGTTATTAAGACTGGTTGAGTGATAGAAGCCCACAAAACGCAAACTAATTTAACCTTCCCCAACCTCTCCAAGCCTAGCGTAACCTTGCAGGGTATTAAGGATATATGGGCCGGTGGGAACATTTCTTTGTTGTACAAGTGGTGGAATACTCTTCAGCGGTGCTAGTCTGAGCACCAAGTATAGGAACGAACCACAGAATGCTACAGTACAATCTCTTTAATAATTCGTTCCTGCTTCGATCAAATATAATTATTTCAATAATGGTTTTTGTCCTCCGAAGCATGAGGAAGCTGGTGAGACCGTGACCTTCTTAACCCAATTCAATGGTAGCGATGCGTTTTCAGGTGGGATGTGAATGAGGAGCACTAGAAACAAAAATTAAATGAAATTTAATTTTAGTGATCCACGAACAGGGATCAGATATGTTCTAGCTTTGCCTCAGTCTGTGAAATAACACAACGGGGGCGAGAAAACTATACAATATAAGCATTTTAGTGGAGATGTCAGCGTGTAGTACAAATGTTAGGTTCATGTACAGTAGCAACGGTGTATGTTCAGGGGTTGTACTGTACTGTACCGTCTCTTGGTCGTCATAGCTAGCAGAAGGCGCGTGGAAGGTCGTGTGACGTAGATCTCATAAGCGTGTTATTACACTGGAGGGAACGCCGGGTGCTGTTCATTGCTCATACTGGTAGGGTCACTGGGTGAAAATATCTCCACTCAGTTCACTAGTGAATGGAATGTACTACCTAAAATTTAAGCCATTTTTGCCTCAGATAGCTTAATATTTAACACTGGATATTCGGTATTGCGGTTCGAGCATTTAAAGTATGCAGTAATACAACCGCGAAACGCGTGTCGAGTAAGCGAACAGTGATTACTAATGCAATTATTTCATTATATTTTCAAGTGACAATCGTATTGAGGTCACGAAGTTTTTTCTTAAGAAAAGGATGTTATATTTTTATTTACACAGTTCAAAGCTGAAATTTGGTGTAAGTACAGTGCGTCGGGTAAAATGTTCGTGGATATAAATACTGGAAGTAATTTTTAATTATAATAATTATAATTAACTTTATTATAGTCATACGTGGGTCGAGGAGTATCAAGAATTTCGTAAGCTTGGTAATGTGTGGGCGTTTGGAAGGGTGGGTGAGTGGGTGGGTAGAAGGGAGTAGTATGTTACAAATGATGTGCAGAATGGTACAGGAAGTGGAGGAGCATCTGCATGACAGTCTTGCAACATCTGGGGAATGGCAAAGGAGAGGTGGGTAGGAGGGAGGGGGGAGAGAGTGGTAAGGAAGAGGGAGGAGGAGGAAGAATGGATAGTTTTTCTCTGTCTGGGTTTAAAAGCTTAAGTAACGATGATAAGGAAGGTTTTGTTGGTATGTTAATGGTCAAAGGAAACTTCTGGTTCACAGTAGAAGTAAGATGTAAGCGACACTGTGGGGTAAATACACCACCGGACTCGTCTGGCACCTGGGACGTGTGTTAGCGACCCTACCTATCCCTGCACACCTGCCTCGTGCCTCCCCCCCCCCCACCTCCCCTTCCCCTCATGATCACATCTGCTCACCTGGGCACGTGCCACTCCTGCCCGCTTGCCCACATGTCACTACCCCGTTAGTGACGGGCAACAACAGCATATGGAATATTGAACGGCGCCATTATGCTAACTTTTGTCCATGGTCCTCGTCTCAGATTGACATGCAGAATTTTATCAAGGTTGATACCTCGCTTTTTGAAGTCTGTTAATGAAATATGTATACGGGTGTACGTAGGTCGACTTATGCAAATACAACTACGTCCATATAAGCATACTTAAGAACGTTCACTCATGAAAATTCACTTAATACACATGTTGATAAAGAGGTAATTAGGGAGAATTCGTCGTGTGAGCGTGATGACCCTCTCAAAAAGGTTAGTAGCCCGGGTGATCCCCACAAGACGGGGGGGGGGGGGGGGGGGTGCGTCAACATAAGAGTTAAGCCATTCGGGTTATGATGATGACCAGGTAATTACCCCCAGGTAGCAGCCGCCGCCGGGGTCAACCGTCGTCCTCGCCACGTGCCGCTCACACCAATTACCACCAGGGAGACGCGCGTCCTCCCGCCACAAGACGCCCGCGGCCCTCACCCCGCCTGCCGCATGCCTTTTTTCCTTCTAGTGTACATTACTAGTTTTCTATACTAGCACCTCACAACAACCTAGAGTAACGGTGTAATAACTGATCTAGATACGAGTTAAATGACCTTCGTTATTATAGAATCGTAATACCTGTAGGTTATAACACCAACATTCACCCTACAGTACTCGTTAGTAGACCTTAGTTACTACATCATAACGACCTGTCTTGTGTGATTGTATCGTAGAGGAAAGCGTAGACGTATCTTTGAAATTTGTTGTTATTAGGTGTAGGTGGGTTAAGTCAGGCCATTGCCCACCTCTCCTGACCTCACTGACGTTCCCGTGTGAGGGATTCTATTATGATGAAGCTCGTTTGAAGTCTTCCGTGTAAGATTAACCACCCTAACCTAACACCAACCTAACCTAACCCAACCCAACCTAACCTAACCCGACCCAACCCAACCTAACCCAACCCAACCTAACCCAACCTAACCTAACCTAACCCAACCCAACGCAACCTAATTTATCCTAACTTAATCTAACCTAAATTAACTAGTCTCAACTTAAACCGACTTAACCTAACCCCAGCTTATATTCCCAAATAGTGTTAGGTGAAATATACCAAGAGTTAAGAGTAAAGCTGAAATATACTGAAGAGGTTTATTATTTGTAGAGAAGGTGACATAGACAACAATAACATACTGATAAGACGAAATTTATGAGTGTGTGTTCTTAGTGGATAGTTGACTGTTATCTATTCAGGACAACCTTGCTGAAGAGGATGGGTGGGTGAATGGATGGATGAGGGGATAGGGGAAGATCTATCCATGATTGTACTGTTTAGGAAGGCGATTGGATAGACAGAAGTATTGTTCCCTAGTTGTTCGTCTGTCCCCCCTCCACCCACTACTATCCCCCTCCACCCACTATTAGCCCCCTCCACCCACTATTATTCCCTCCACCCACTATTATTCCCTCCACCCACTACTAGCCCCCTCCACCCACTATTATCCCCTCCACCCACTATTATCCCCTCCACCCACTACTATCCCCCTCCGTCCACTACTGCCCCCTCCACCCACTACTATCCCCCCTCCGTCCACTATTGCCCCCTCCATCCACTACTATCCCCCCTCCGTCCACTACTACCCCCTCCACCCACTACTATCCCCCCTCCGTCCACTACTGCCCCCTCCACCCACTGCTATCCCCCTCCGTCCACTACTGCCCCCTCCATCCACTACTATCCCCCCTCCATCCACTACTACCCCCTCCACCCACTACTATCCCCCTCCGTCCACTACTGCCCCCTCCACCCACTACTACCCCCCCTCCGTCCACTACTGCCCCCTCTACCCACTATGTATCCCCCCTCCGTCCACTACTGCCCCCTCCACCCACTACTATCCCCCCTCCGTCCACTACTGCCCCCTCCACCCGCTACTATCCCCCTCCACCCACTACTATTCCCCCTCCGTCCACTACTGCCCCCTCCACCCACTGCTATCCCCCCTCCGTCCACTACTGTCCTCTCCACCCACTACTATCCCCCTCCACCCACTACTACCCCCTCCGTCCACTACTGCCCCCTCCACCCACTTCTGCCCCCTCCACCCACTACTATCCCCCCTCCGTCCACTACTGTCCTCTCCACCCACTACTATCCCCCTCCACCCACTACTATCCCCCTCCACCCACTACTATCCCCCTCCACCCACTACTACCCCCTCCGTACACTACTGCCCCCTCCACCCACTACTATCCCCCTCCACCCACTACTACCCCCTCCACCCACTACTACCCCCCTCCGTCCACTACTGCCCCCTCCACCCACTACTACCCCCCTCCGTCCACTACTGCCCCCTCCACCCACTACTATCCCCCCTCCGTCCACTACTGCCCCTCCACCCACTACTATCCCCCCTCCGTCCACTACTGCCCCCTCCACCCACTACTTCCCCCTCCGTCCACTACTGCCCCCTCCGTCCACTACTGCCCCCTCCACCCACTACTATTCCCCCTCCGTCCACTACTGCCCCCTCCACCCACTACTATCCCCCTCCGTCCACTACTGCCCCCTCCACCCACTACTATCCCCCTCCGTCAACTACTGCCCCCTCCACCCACTACTTTCCCCCTCCGTCCACTACTACCCCCTCCACCCACTACCAGCCCCCTCCGTCCACTACTGCCCCCTCCACCCACTACTATCCTCCTCCGTCCACTACTGCCCCCTCCACCCACTACTATCCCCCTCCGTCCACTACTGCCCCCTCCACCCACTACTATCCCCCTCCGTCAACTACTGCCCCCTCCACCCACTACTATCCCCCTCCGTCCACTACTGCCCCCTCCACCCACTACTATCCCCCTTCGTCCACTACTGCCCCCTCCACCCACTACTACCCCCCCTCCGTCCACTACTGCCCCCTCCACCCACTACTATCCTCCCTCCGTCCACTACTGCCCCCTCCACCCACTACTACCCCCCCTCCGTCCACTACTGCCCCCTCCACCCACTACTATCCTCCCTCCGTCCACTACTGCCCCCTCCACCCACTACTATCCCCCTTCGTCCACTACTGCCTCCTCCACCCACTACTATCCCCCCTCCGTCCACTACTGCCCCCTCCACCCACTACTACCCCCCCTCCGTCCACTACTGCCCCCTCCACCCACTACTATCCCCCTCCGTCCACTACTGCCCCCTCCATCCACTACTGCCCCCTCCACCCACTACTACCCCCCCTCCGTCCACTACTGCCCCCTCCACCCACTACTACCCCCCCACCGTCCACTACTACCCCCCACCCACTACTACCCCCCCTCCACCCACTACTACCCCCCCCATCAATACCCTCCCTCCCCCCCCCCCCCCCCGGTAGCCATGTGGTCAGAGCCGCACAACAACTGTGGACCAAATTCAACAGGAAATTGTTATTGTTATGAAGAACTGGTAGTAAGAGCGGTGGTGGGGGCTAATCACCAATCTCCCCGCCCCCTCCCTCCCCCTTTCTCCCCCCGCCCACCCCACCCCTCCCACCTGAACACCAATTAATTACTCTCGATACAATTTATTCTCTCGTTTTCTTGGGGTCACACCTGCCGTTTGATAAATTGTATACATAGCGCTAACTACTGGTAACTGCCATGTATTCATAACCTCTATATCAACTAACTTAGATAGAATTTCAATATAATGTTAGTAAGTGATGTGTGCCGTGAAATAGACTCAAATTTTACCATATATGAATTAATATATTCTAGGTTGGCAGAGGACAGACGATCACCAAGAGAGCGAGTGTGTGATGGCTGTGGAGTTTCGGAGGAGACTGAAGAGGCGAGACGAGGGAAGTAATGTATATATACTGTAGGTGATGGCGAGTAGAGAAGACTGACCAAACGAGTAGAGAAGACTGACCAAACGAGTTGAGAAGGTGAGTGAGAAATCATAAAAACTGAATGGTGTTGTATTTTTTTTTTAATGTATTGTATTATTCTCTGTTATTTAAATTTCTTGTATTCGTGTTGAATTTGGGTTGTGGACTGTATTTTACACTATATCGTCTTTGTAATGTGTTGTTGGGTTGTTACTGTATTTTTTATCCGTTTTAATGGTCTTATGGTTTGTTGTCTCAGATCTAGTTATTATTATTTATTTTTAGTTATTATTATTATTATTATTTTTATTATTATTATTATTATTATTATTATTATTATTATTATTATTACGGTATATTTTAATGGTATTTTATCATATTAACAATTTGTGATATATAGCATCGTATACTCGTTATCACTGATATATCTTGGTCGTTGGCTTAATGTGTTCTCAGTGTGTGTGTGTGTGTGTGTCAGTCAAGGCCACCTACTACCCAGGTGACGCTTTCACCTGGCCTCCACGTACCTAGGTGAGTCACAGCTGGTAGTACCTAGGTGAGTCACAGCTGGTAGTACCTAGTTGACTCACAATTGGTATTACTTAGGTGACTCACAGTCGGTAGTACCTAGGTGACTCACTGCTGGTATTACCTAGGTGACTCACAGTCGGTCGTACCTAGGTGACTCACTACTGGTAGTACCTAGGTGACTCACTGCTGGTAGTACCTAGGTGACTTACTGCTGGTAGTACCTAGGTGGCTCACTGCTGGTAGTACCTAGTTGACTCACTGCTGGTAGTACCTTGGTGACTCATTGCTGGTATTACCTAGGTGACTCACTGCTGCTAGTGCCTCGGTGACTCTGCTGGTATTACCTCTGTGACTCGTTGCTGGTAGTGCCTAGGTGACTCACTGCTGCTAGTGCCTCGGTGACTCTGCTGGTATTACCTCTGTGACTCGTTGCTGGTAGTGCCTAGGTGACTCACTGCTGGTAGTACCTTGGTGACTGCTGGTATTACCTCTGTGACTCGTTGCTGGTAGTGCCTAGGTGACTCACTGCTGGTAGTACCTAGTTGACTCACTGCTGGTAGTACCTCTGTGACTCGTTGCTGGTAGTGCCAAGGTGACTCACTGCTGGTAGTACCTAGTTGACTCACTGCTGGTAGTACCTCTGTGACTCGTTGCTGGTAGTGCCTAGGTGACTCGTGTCGAATCTATCACCGTTTTATTAGACTATTTACCCTAACACCTCCATTTCGGGGATCCCAGTTTTAATATTTTATTTGGTTAACGCCATACTGTTTTATTTGGTTAACGCCATACTGTTTTATTTGGTTAACGCCAGACTATTTTATACAGCAGAGAGGGACCCCTTAGACAAGTGATCAAGTGGGTGAATGGAACTTACTATTTTAAGTAATAACCTCACAGTTACAAGGGAGGAATGAAGCCTAGACTCGTGAGGCAGGAACACGGGGGACCGTCTTAGGTTAGTTAGTGTGGAGAGGGAGTGGTGGAGGGGACACAGCCGCATCAGCTGGTCATGTAAACAACGTTCAACAGCTGCCACCACCACCACCGCGTCATCGTCGTACAAGGAGCAATAGAGTAAAATTATCGTCTAAGCTCCGCGTCTACCAGTTGTTGCAGTTCATAGACCAATAATATACATAGGTATGCCGGTCATTAAATGATGTTAATTTGTATTTGTGAACATTAATAATATCAAATCGACTTAATAACAAATATTATCTAATCGGCATAAGGTATAAATAGTAACATTTTCATGGCCTCATTGGTTAGTACGTAATAATATTTAATCGACGTCAGTGTCGGTGATTTTATATAATCAATTTGAAGTTTGTTTTATTGATGAATTTGTATAATTTATTTGAATGTGTTGTATAATGTATATGTAACTGTTATATAAAGGTCAACAATATTCCTTTATATTATTATTTTCTCTGGTCAGCTTTATTGACCTTCATTTGATTATTGTTCATTGCTTTTCTTCGTAATGTTCTTCTTCTTTTCTCTCCCCCTATTCCTCCTTTCCTTTCTCTTCTCTTCATTTTCCGCATACATCTTGTACCTTCCTTTATTCTTCTCTTCTCTTCTCTTCTCTTTATCTATTATTTTCCTTTATCATTATTCTCATAACAACTCCTGGTCGTACCCAGCTGGCTCTTCTCCCACACCTTGTTAGTGGTGGTCCCAACACAGGTATGGCGCCCTCTCCAAGCCCTCTCACTCCCTCTTTCCACTCCCTTTCACTCCACGTCCTCTCTCTCAGTTTTCCACGCCCTCTCACTCACTCTTTCCACGCCCACCTCTCACTCTTTCCACGCCCTCTTCCCACTCTCACTCTTTCCACGCCTTCCTCCCACTCCCTTTCTCCACTCCCTCTCACTCCCTCTTCTCACAACCCCTAGGTTTTAAGGGTAGGATATAGGAGCTAGGACAAGCTAGGACACAAGCTAGGATATAGGAGCTAGGACACAAGCTATAGCTGCATGCCGGGATACACAAGCTAGGATACAGGAGCTAGGACTGGTGCTAGGACCCGCCCACCGCCCTCCTCTATATCTGGCGGAGGGAGAGGCAACACGGGGCTTTTCTGGGAGTGACGGCAGCTATATCGGGCAAGTTTATTTGTGTGTTGTGCTATTAGTGACACACATGATGGACAACACACACACACACACACACACACACACACACACACGCGCGCGCGCTGGAACTGTATATAACTGTCTGAAAATAGATTGTGTGTGTGTGTGTGTGTGTGTGTGTGTGTG